>BGNK01000133.1:186878-278623 GCA_003297005.1 Symbiodinium sp. clade A Y106 | reverse complement strand
CTACCGCCCCCCCCCCCCATTCCAAACCGTCTTAGGCGAGCATAATACCCAAGACAGTCGAGGGACACCGAGGAACTGTTCTCTGGGAGTGCCATGAGAATTACACGAGGGATTGATTTGCGAGACTTCGAGTAGAAAGTGCTTCACCCGGCGCCAAGTGGCTCCGGGTTCGACTTGTGGATCTCAGGGAAGGCATTTCCACGCCGGCGGCATGCAAGCATGGAAGGAAAGTTGAGTATGCGGGAAAGGACACTAGAGTCACTAGGGTTCTCTTGTGTCGTTCAACATGCCAGGCGCAGTTCGCATACGAACTCCCAGAGCCTTACGGGCCTGTCGTCAAAGCGGAAGAATCTTTGTGCCACATTCGGCCGGTGTGAAAAGCCTGGCTACCCTGAGCTCCACATGTGGAGCGGGTAACATCACAAACTCAAGAGTTTGCGGTTTCTGGGTGGGGCAGTCAACAGGACATGTAAGCAACGCACGAAGACCTATTCGCGAGCCCCTAGGCCATATTCGTAAAGCTCACTAAAGCTTCGTTGGAAGATATCTTTTGTATCTCCAGCTCGTGGAATGCGTCTCCGAAACATGAAGCCGAAGCCCGAAGATGGTCTCTCAGCACCGTCTATGGATCCCACAGCAAGCCCCCGTACATATCCAGTTCACAGCTGCATTCACGGCGTTTTTGCCATGGAGGTCAGATTGGAAGAGCATGGGATTGGAGGTTGCCTGCGCAGCACATGCACACCTGATGCCCTTTGTCAGGCCGTATGGTCTTTGAAATCGACTGACATTCGCATCCCAGACCTTTTGCAACCGAGGTGCCAATTCCTTACAAAGAAATGTTAAATTGAAAGCAAAACCGTCAATGTCAGAAACTTGACAATGGCTGCACGAAAAGAAGCGACACTCATAACACTCATCCCAGGCGGGAGAAATCTGGATAGTATCAGCAAGAAGAAGATGTAATCTTGGAAGCCTGCCCGCAAAGCCATGCCGGACGAAATTGAGATGCGGACGGTCGCACGGCTGCCTTCGTGGCTGACTGTTCCAGAGGAGGGCTTTTCGAATCACAAAGGATTGTTTCACATACGCATGTGCTTCCTATTTGTCATTGCCCCTGTCCAGCCACATTCCCATTCCGGATACTGTAAAGTAAGAACGCGGATAAGTGCAGAGCCCCACGAAGCACGTGGTCACGTGGCCAGTCGCGGCGGGCAACGGTAGCAAAGCCAATCTCACCTCAGCGTCTAAGAGGTTGGGTGTCAAGACCTATTGACCAGATCTAAACTTGTGGAGATGTAGGGGTCCAAGGCATTCATGTTCCTGTACCAGACCCAGAATGTGTGCCTAAGGGTTTAGACACGATCTCAAGACCACGTTTGCCTGGACAGCGGGCTGCAACCCTGAGGAGCTCTTGTCGGAGCCTGCTCCCCCTCAAAAGCGCGTTAAGGCCTCCGATCCTCCGTGTTCATCGGCAACTGCTTTCGTTGTGGTGGTCGGTAGAAAACCAGCAGCAGAGTTTCGAAGCTGAACAATCCCGGAAGTTCCAGACGAAGGCAGAGTGCCGGAGGTCGTGCCACGGAAGGGATGTTCACGCAAGGAGAGCTGGAAGCGATTGCTGAGCTGACCTGTCGTCGTGTGCGGAAGTAAAGAGGTGTTGAAAGCGAACTCAGGCCCATGTGGAGACTACCGTGGTGGATTCGACAACGATAAAATCTTGTTGAAAGGAATTGAAGGTGAGGTTGCTTAAACTTGAAGATTTTCCAGCTACTTACATGCTAGGCGGCCCCGGCGCATCCTGCAGTAAGCATCAGCACTGTTCTGCATAGAGCCGATCGGTGATTCGCCGGGCTTTGCGATTTCTCGCAGGCCGTGGCGGGATCTTTTGCGGTCGCAGCCTTGGCTGGCTCTCTGGCAGTTGCGGCCTTGAGCCTTGGGCTTCAAGTCGGGCAGAAAGCCAAACTTCAGGGGCAAAAGGTGATGCACCCTGGGAGCTGGGCCCAGCATCAAAAAAGGATTAGGGCTTCGTTTGAGCCGAGGTTGTTGAGGCCAGGCTTGAGGCACAAGCTTGCTGCAAAAGGATTTAGGGTTTATTGACAGGGAATGCATCATATCGGTTTTGGGAGGGGCAGTTGGGACCAATCGTTTGACTTTGGTCTGAGCATGTTTGGCGCAGGCACGACGCTTTGGGGCTTTGGGGTTTCTTCAGCTTTTTGGTACAGTTTGAAGTCAACGAAGAGCGGGCTTGGCGATGGGGTGTCTGCAACTGGCATTTTTGCTTCCGCACTGCAACGGGGTTGTGCTTTGTTGCTTGATTTCTCGGAGCAGCCATCCTGGTTTGAATCCGGTGCCCTTCCGACAATCGGGCCGATTTGCCCCCCNCCCCCTCCCCAATCTCCCCGAATCTATCTCGCCTCCTGCAAGCCTCCAAGCTGCAACTATCACTCCGAAGCTTTGAAGCCTCCTAAGCGCGAGGAATGTCCTGGCAGCACGCCAGCTGGCCAGTCTCTTCCTTCCGGAATTCCCTGCGCCTCGGACTGGAAATACCGCATGTCGATCCCAATCAAGCTACTTGTCCTCAGAGTGCTGCTAATTACTACTCTTGCTACCTGCTACCGATAAGACTCCAACGACGAGGACACGACGTCGACGCGGTGGTTGTAGCAGTGTTAAGGGCCGGAGTCAAGCCCTAAGCCTAAACGCCTAAACCCTGAACCCTGAACCTGGCTCACAGAAGGCTAGGGTTTGGTAGTAAATCCAAGGCCTGGCTCGAGATTTGGAACTACGGGAAACCCCCAATAGGGGAAGGAGCTTCGGCTAGTTTGGGGCAGAAGAGATTCCGCGTCTTGGCTTGAGGAACCTCCACCGAAGCGAGGATTCCTTTCCAAATGTCAATTGCAACACCCACGGATAAACGACACCGCAGCAAGGTCACGAACCCTAGCCCCAAACTCTTAAACCCTAAAGCCCGAAGCCGCAAACAGCAGGGTCAGTGAAGCTTCACTTTCGGGATCCTTAAGAGACGGAAAAGGGTCCTTCAAAAAAAGCAGCAAGGTCATGACCCCTCTGCTCTTTTGCTTGTTGGCGGCCGGCACCTTCTGGGGTCTTTGCACTTCGGCTGCAATTCTACTCGTTGTGTGATTGAGTTGGCCCCTCATTTTTTGCCGCAAACTGCCAACTGGGAATGATATTCATGACTTCGCGAGTATCCAGTCCTAAGATTACGACGATTACGACTGTGCATCGCCGACAGGGTACATGTTGCTTCCGGATGTGAGGGGGCCGCGCAGGGCCTGTGATCCGTCCTTGTTCAAGGGCTGCGAGTAGGGGCTTCGAGGTCTAAGGCAGAGGCTCCGACACCAGGGTTTGGGTTGCTTTCAAACTGATGTATGCTTTGGAAGGCCCACAAGACTGCCAAGCTCTCGCCAGCATCAGCCCGCAGCGCTTAATCCCTGCAGAAGCCTACACCCAAAGTCTGCGAAGGCCGGATGAGCCGTGCCGAAGCGTCTGCTGAAGCTGCCTCCGACAGCTTTCGTGGAAGTGCAGTGCCTCCGATGGAACTATGCCTAAGATAGGCCTGCAGATGTCCCGTTAAAGGCCCTGGCTGAGGCTTCGGGTTCAGGTTCGCTTGCAGTTGCACTGTCAGAGTTCGGCGGTTGCAAAGGTTCCGCATGGTGTTTTGCAGGGCTTCCGGGTCGCGCCGGCACTAGCTTGTAATAGACCCTCCCAGGGGTGGCTGAAGGAGTTCAAGGCCACAGGGAAATACTTCCACAGCAAAGCAGCCTCATGGCGGCAGCAGTTGGAGCATCTGATTGTTGGGAATGCGCGATAACAGCGCATGTCAAAAGTTTCCGTAGGACTTCCATGGAGTCTGCAAATTGCTGCAAAGATGTCGCGGAAGCCGTTCGCCCCTCAGAGTAGCGTAGATACAGTATAGAGTCTAGAGTATAGAGACCCCCCACTCAGGATCTCGACATGCTGAACTTTTCGTTGAGCCGATGACATATGTTGATGTACTCGAGCAAGCTCCAGAAACCAAAACCTTAACGTTAACGGCACACAAGTGACAGGCTTTTCAATGCTGAACCGTTGAACTCAAGAGGGGGGAGGGCCTCGAACGCATCCGTGGACCACGTGCTCATGTCGTGAATGACTCCTCAAGAGCAAGTGCTAAAGCTGTGCAGTCGTTATTCGCTCCTAACAGTGCAATTTTTTCGTGCCGCCTAGCATCGCAACCTGCCATTCATCATGAGGGAACTGTGGGCGACTACTCCTGCAGAAGGGCGAGCTTCAGAGCAATGATTTGGTCAGTGGTTATTTTCCTACAGCTTTTCACTGTGGCCCCATGCACCCTTACGGATCTTTCCCCAGAGGCACAGGGTCATCCTAAGTGCAGGGAGCAAGCACAAAGTTAGGGTGCAACCGGCATGAAAAGACCGCCGACTGGGCAATTGACTTGACTTCTTCGCTGTATCAGGCTTGAACCCCAGACCCTATACCCTAGCGGAAGGGAGCCTTTTGCATTTGGCCCATTTCTTGCTGCACGCCCTTCTGTTTATCCCTTTTCGTGCCAGGTCGTGTTGGAGATTTTGCAGCTCATCAATCAAAGCAAGCGCCTGATGAATCTATTGTATCTGGGGCAGGCATTTATCTGGATCTGCATCTATTCTCTACTGATCTGCCTGAATGCGTTGGTAACGCCAGTCTTGCACTTCTCGCCTCGCGTTCAGAACAACACCTTCTTCCTCGTCCTGTTCGATGCAGCTATGGATACTACGTTTGGAGCCGTTCTACCAGTACTCATGGTCACAAATGTCACGATTACATACTTAACCACAGACCTTGACATGGTACCTGACGATGCCAACGCGGAGCGGAGCGTGTCCAAGCATTCCTGATAGGTAAGGGCCTGGTGCCTACAAGCCTGTCAGAGTTACTCTCCCTTGCTTGGCCCTACTTCTCGCTGTTGCTTCGGCTCGGCGATCTCCAAACTTCTCGCACGCTTTGGAGCCACAAGGCGGTGACGGATCAACGATGGCGCTGCCCTCGTGCTCCTCCACCCAAGTTTGAAAGCTCTTGCTCTTTTGGTTATCTTGTGGTACAATTCTAAACAGGAGTGAGCAGTCAATCACCGGCCCTGAACATATCTAGCCTACGCTCTCAGCCGGAAGATCCTCGCAGGCCTTTGGTGTTTTGTACCTGGTGCTTGGGCTGGCAGTTGGTCTCCTGGGCATGACAGCCCGATTGCGATCGCCCTGCTGGACCAAGAAGTGGCGAGAGGGCTGCTGCATCTTGGTGCTGTTTAATATAGGGGCCTCAATAATTAGCAATACTATTGTGGGAGTTCCTCAATATAACTATAGTACTATAGTATAATATGGCCCAAAACCTTGTTCTAACTATCGAGGCCCTTATAGTAGCTTCTCCAGCGCCTGGATGGTTAGAGGTGGTTTAATGTATCCTCCTGCCATATCGGTTCGTGATTGCCGGTTCTGCATATCGGTTTTGGTCTCGTCGCCACGCATGTTTGCGAACCCCAGACATTGAGTGTTTCCGACTCAGGATGCAGAAGGATGTCGGAAGCCACGGCTGTCTACCTGTCAAGCTTGAAGACCATGCATTTTTCAAGCTTCGTTTCCAGTTCGATTGAATCCTGAACCCTCAGCCCGAATGGAACCTCAGGCATTTTCCGATTCGACCTCTGGGGCGCCGAATGCGAGTGCGCCTTCTATGAGCGCCGACGTTCCTGCAGCAACGAGCCTCTGCTCCGGGCCATGCTACTCGTCAAGTTGCAATCACGACAAAAGTGTCTAGTGCTTCTCAAGTTTCAGGCGAAGTGTCTGGTCTCAGAATTCCAAGACAGTTCTCAGGACCTGAACCCTAAGTATTTTCTCGGCTCTCTGCACTACGTTCCAAGCCATCAGGCTCGATGAGTCCAGATCACTCCAGGACGGGCTGACAAAAAAGTGCACTGAATGCAAGCACTCAGTGGGTCTTTCCACTCCCATAGTCTGGAGTTCGTGGGTGCGATGAAGTTTAGAGGTGGAAACTACATCCGCCGCACTGGCCCCTCAATCCCTCAACCCTAGGAAACTGAATGCAGTCATCTGGGCCATTGTCTTTCGGTTCCTCTGTCGGAACCCGACGATGCGTGACTGGACCTGGCCATGCGGGTGGCAACACGTACTCCAGAAAACCCAACAACAACTTTTAGAATTCTGTAGAATTACAAAAGTAGCAATGACCGCCAGAAAAAGAAAGCAATAATTAACATATCCTTGGATAAGTACGACTAATGACAACAGAAACAGGCAGTAGAAACAACACCACAATTATACTGTGAGAAACTGGGCTGCTGCGTGAGAGAATTGAGGGATTTGCGTTGCCTGGACCCTCAGCCTGAAAGTCGGAAGACGCTCTATGCCTTCAGGTGCTCAAGCTGCACCGCTGTTGGAAGCATCCGCATTTTCCGGCCCTGGATAAGAACAGCAAGCTCCAGTTTTTGTACTTACCGGGCAATTACATTCAGGACGCCTTGTTTCGAGGTGAGTTCTTTTCAGGCTTGGCTCATAATTTCGGATGACCTCCTTGCAGGCACTAAGGCTTCGGGCTCGGGGGAAATCGAAAGAATCTGCCCTTCTGAGCCCCTATTCAGAACTGCCCCTTACGGATCACGGAAAAGATCTTAAGTAAGTGCTCCAAGGTGCAGAAGTCGTACATGGAGGGTGTGGCAATGCTACACCGCATCACTACACCCTGAACCCAAGTCAGTTGAAGGGATGTGCAGTGAGGTTTTATCTGATGGAAGCTTGAGAAGCGTCTCGTGACCCCTGCAGCAGCCTCCTTAATCGGATTCCCTCAAACCTGCAGATCCAAAGAAAAGCGCAAAGACGAGCTTTCAACCGCCAAAATCAGGCGTCCAGCACTGCCGGCCCTTCCACCCGCAGAGGAGCTTCCACCTCTCAGCAACCTCGTTCACCTCCTGGACATAAACGTCAAAGAGAACAGGCTTAGCCACCTGCCCAGCTTGGCATCCAATGCCGCGCTTGACGCTAGGTGTGCAAGAACTTCGTTGATTATATTCATATTGTTGGCAAGGCGAAGCCCAGTCTGGGCACGTAGAAGGATGCAGAAAGTCTATGAGTGCACTTGCGTGGCTTCCCGGAGCAACTCAGGAATACATCAATGTTGAACAGAATTTCTTGAAGAAGTTGCCGCCGCTAGACAGGAATCTCCGCTTGAGGAAGCTGTTTGCCGGCTACAATAGTCTCTCGGAGGCTCCCAATCTGCGCGAGAACAGTCAGCTGTCCGTGCTCGACCTGACGCACAACAAGCTGCAAGAGCTGTTGCCTCTGGGCCAGAACCCGCGCTTAGTAGGACTCTTCGTGTCACACAACGGCCTGAAGACACTACCTAGCCTTGAAGGAAATCCGGAGCTGATGGTTCTGACTGCCGAGTGGAACTCGCTGGAAATCCTGCCTCCACTCAACAAGCTCCCGAATCTCCAGATACTCAAGCTTTTTGGAAATTTTCTCCAGAAGCTGCCCAGTCTGGACGCGAGCACTGATCTCGAGTTGTTGGAAGTCGGCATGAACAGGCTAGTGCAACTTCCCTCCCTGCAAATGGCGGACACCTTGAGCGTGCTTGGTGCATCGCAGAACGCGTTGCAGGAGCTCCCTCCTTTGAGCCCGAATGCAAGGCTGATGTCACTCAGTCTGAGCTACAACAAGCTGCGACAGCTGGATTTCCGCCGGCCTCAGTTTCAGTCGCTCTCCTCCGTCGATGCCGAGCACAATAAGTTGGAACAGGTGCGGGCGTGGGTCGTCGCTTGCACCCGGCTGTGGTGTTTTTCGTGCTCGAAGCCGCAGCGCCAGCAGCAGCAGCAGTAGAGTTGTAGTAGCAGTAGCAGCAGTAATGGTAGTCACTATCGTCGTGGTCATGGTAGTCGCCGTGACGTGGTAGCAATTGTAGCCACGAAGACGACTTTAGTAGTAGCGACGAGGGATTCGTGGAGGATGAGGGATAACCTCCAGCCGTGATACCTCTAATGCCCAAACTCAACTCCTAGACTGCAATAAACCCTAAACCTCGTTCAGTCCCTTCGTTATGCCGCGCCCCACTCGTCGATCATGATGCTGCAAATGAGGATTACACCGTATAAATGTCACCTAAGCAACAAGCGGTTCATCTTCTTGGTCAGATTTCTCAGGTCTTGATTTTTGTTAAAACACGGACCAAGTTGAGACCCTCTCGTGCGAAACGCTTTTCGAAATTTATTAGTTGGGACTGAAAACATGCAAAATGTTTCAAGGCTCAGATGGTTAAGAGTAGTGCAGTCAGACCCATCATGCTCGTCATCATCGTCATGGATGCTGCGACATTGGATTGCTGGTAGCACCNATGTTTCAAGGCTCAGATGGTTAAGAGTAGTGCAGTCAGACCCATCATGCTCGTCATCATCGTCATGGATGCTGCGACATTGGATTGCTGGTAGCACCGACGTTATCATCCTGGGGCCAAGGATGCTGCGACAGTGGATGCGCTGGTAGCACGGACGTTATCATCGTAGCACGGACGTTATCATCCTGGGGCCATGGATGCTGCGACATTGGATGTGCTGGTAGCACGGACGTTATCATNATCCTGGGGCCATGGGTGCTGCGACACTACATTGACGGAAGGGCCGAAGGGCTTGAGCCCAAAATACCGGAGGCCCCATCGATTTCGTGCCTCTGCAACCACAAAACCTCGTAAAAAAAACGATGCGCGCCCCACCCGCTGGTCTGCGGCAGGACGCTGGGTCTGAAGGCTAAACCTTGCCTGCCGTGTGCGAGTGTGAGCGTCGAAACCCTAAACCCAAGACTTCGCGCAAGATCCGAATCTTGTGCAGCAGACTGAAACTAGACGGTGCCGCCGACCAGGTCTACGGACTGCAAAACCTGGATTCGCTGAAGGAGCAACTGTCACGACACCTCCCGATTCTTAACAGTTCAGAGAGAGGGGGGCACCTTAGTCAGCGTCCGTATGAGTTGGATCCTACGAGTTATGGCCCCAAATTAGGGTCCCCTGCGTTGCGAAACTCCTACATGTTGCCAGCATGTGAACTTACTGCAGCATATCTCCCCGACACCCGGACAACAGCATTTCAAGCTGCTGTCATGCGGGTCCACAAGCCTCAGCATCAGAGCACAAGGCAAGCCACTAGTCTGCTAGTAGCTTGCGGTGCCACCTATGTTGCTTAATATGCATGGGGTTCGAGGTGCTCTGTGTCTGTGATCGGCGGACGTCCTGAGAAAGAAGCATCGCTTGATGCTGTACTGTCGGGTTCAAGCCTTGCCAAGTTCTTTGGTGGTACCCATCCTTGCTTTTTGTGGCGCTTGAGCTGCCACTGTGAAACGGTACAATAGCCATGCTGCAAAGCGAACAGCAAGAGTGACTTCGGTATGGCACAATGAGCTTTGCAGAGGAGCTCAGCCTGGCCAAGAACTTCTTACAGCAGCTCCCCCCTCTCTCTCGCAAGCTGCAGCACTTGGATGTGGGCTACAACCTGCTGGGTCCCGAGCTGCCCGGCTCCTTGGCTTCCAGGGCCCCCTGGAGCCCAGGAGGCTCCCAAGACCGAAATTTGGGGTTTAGGGTTTAGGGGTTTAGGGGTTTAGGGTTTAGGGTTTAGGGGTTTAGGGTTTAGGGGTTTAGGGTTTAGGAGCCCTTCAGGGTGAAAGCGCGGCACGCGGAGGCTCGAAATATTTCGGATCCCAAGACTCCCGGTTGAAGTGCTTCGCGTTTGCCGGCGTGCGGGCGGAGCCTGAGCCAACTTCCCAAAGCCCTTTTGGGCCCCCAAGGATGATGAGCTCCTTTTCGGTTCCGGGGTGCAGGCTCGGAGCATGTAGAGGCCTTGCTGAAGTTCCCATGAAAGGGCGCTCTGCGCCACGCAACAGTCAAAGCAACAACTCACGCCCGGGAGCTTTCTGCTACAAATGCCCTGGCGCCTTTTAGCGCTTCGAACAAGTTATAATTTGTAGGTTATAATCGAATATTGATAGTATATTATAATATATAGTATATAATATATAGTAGAAGATATATAATGTATA
Organism: Symbiodinium sp. clade A Y106; assembly: GCA_003297005.1. Lineage (NCBI taxonomy): Eukaryota > Dinophyceae > Suessiales > Symbiodiniaceae > Symbiodinium > Symbiodinium sp. clade A. Next base: position 268,532 of record BGNK01000133.1, on the reverse strand, counting down.
AAAGTGCCCGCGCCGGTGAGTTTTCTTGTAGTCTCATTCAGTTGTGTAGACTGCCCTGTCATGGCAAGGCGCTGGTCTGCAAAACCAGAACAAGTGCTAGTACTATTCCTGCGGTTGCTTGATATACATGTTTACTCTGATTTACACCGAAACTCTATTCAAATTCTTCAGGTCCCTACTACAGTAGGTTTGGGCACGGCTTGGCAGCATGACTTATGCGGCGGTTTGGTCTACTAAGCTGGGTCCTGGGGTCGCTATGAGGGTTTCCAGTAGAGTCGAGGCATCGATGAGTACTTCGAGCTGCGGCATCTTGCAGTCAATAACAACCAGCTGCAATGGATCCCAAGCTTGGCGCCCTTGAGAGATCTAGCTTCGCTGTCCGTGCAGTGTAACAATCTGACCGAGCTTTGGGTGTTCAACACGAGCGAACACCTGGAGCAGATTGATGCGAACAATAACTTGCTTTCGTCCCTCGGACCATTGCCACCTTCCCTTCAAGTGTTGGATTTGGAATGGAACCGCTTGCAGAGGCTGCCTGACCTGGGTGGAAGCCCCAAGCTGGAGCGCCTGAATGTGGCTCACAACCTGCTCGAAGATTTGCCTCCTTTGGAAAATCCCGAGCTCTACATGCTCGATGTATTCGGGAATCGTTTGCATGAGCTTCCCCCTTTGGAAGCACTGCTTCGTCTATCTTTCCTGGATGCTGGCGGAAACTACTTGCAGGAGCTGCCCCAACTGCAGAAGGTGTCGTCCTCCTTTCATGTACTCTGTGTGGGAGACAATCAGCTTCAGATGCTACCAGACCTTTCTACCGTTCCCTCCCTGCAAGTGCTGGGCTGCGAAGGGAATTCCTTTCGGGAGCGTCCTCGGATTCTAGGACGGTTTTGGAAAGTTGTCCTGACCGCCTGTAATCGAATTTTCTATGCTGTGCTTGCCGGTCGAAAGTGAAAGTTGTCGTAGGAGAATCCTCCCGATCCTTGCTTTGTTGTTTATTTCGGGCATGCGTTCCGGCTCATTCGGAGTTTGGAGCGAAGGCCCTTCATCCTGGCAACCAGCACTTCCCCAATGCTCTTACGCCCAATTATACTATAATTATAATAAGGAACCCCCAAAATAACATTGGTAATTATTTAGGCCCCTATATTACACAAAGACTTCCAAAGTTTCTGCAACTCCGACAAGAATCAGCACTCTCGCAAAATCCATGTGCCGAAGGCAGAAACACAAAGCCAGCTCACAACCCCAACTTGAACCGTGCCTTCAAACAGGAAAGAGAGGGTATCTGAAGCAAGTGACCCAGGATTGGCGCTGTGAGATGTGACTGCTGCGAAAATGCTTCCTCCCGGCCGAGGTGTCAAGGGAATCACAACTTGGGACACGTGCCGCAGCATCGAACCCCTAATACGATTTCTCGATGGAGTAGTACTGCGACGGCGGTAGTCGTAAAAAGTCTTCTTCACTCCGCTGTTCTTCTAGGTTCCTGAGTAGTACCCTTTTGCTCTTTTTCTTGTAGGGTCCCCTTATTAAAACCGAATAGTAGGAAAAAAGGGTACCCTCATTATAAAAGGGCTAATCAGAATCCTGGTCTTGCGTCATGGGATTTACGGTTTAGGCTTGGGAAACTGCTCTGCAGCTCCTCGGGTGCCTCATGAGCTGAGATACTGCAGGGGCAATAATCATTACCAATCCTATTTGGTGGGTTCCTTGTTATAATTTTAAAATATTGGGCCCCCAAACCCTATTGTATTTATTAAGGCCCCTATAGTTGCTTCAGGCGACTAGCCCAGAAGTCTCTCCTACCACAGATGCACCGGAGGCATACCTTCGCACTTGTGCCAGGAGGTGTAGAATTAGAAGTAAACACCAAACTCTTCTGCTCACACGTCGTCTCACACAAAAGTCTGTCTTTCTCTCGAAGATTTGCGTATGCATCACAGTCATTGGGTGAGACCGTGAGCATTGACCTGCAGGAAAAGCTGCCAGCAAAGTACCTCAGCTCCGCCTGAGAGTGCTTGTGCCCTGCCGCGGGATCCCAACGAGAAGCCCGTGCGAAGTTGACCAAAAAGGATCGGCATGTGCCAGGACGAACTGCAGAGACTGGATTGCGCCTCCTCCATGGGCGAACAGGTTGCGAGTTCTTGGGCTTGTACGGTGTGCTGCGACGGAACGACGTTTAGGACGCCGAGGGCGCAGTGTCAGGCCTTTGCACCCAAGCACGGCAGGCCCTATTATCGCTAACCAATCGCGCTGAACTGCATACTTCGTGAAACTAAAGTTAATAATGGATGGTTCTTTAACGAACCCGGGACTGGGGTATTTAATAATCTGCTACCAATCCCATCATTTCAGAATTGGAGCGCATTCCAACAGTTTGCGAAATAGTTTTAAAACATTGAATTGTTGTAATAAACATCTTATCTACCTTTGCCAGAATCTCCCTCCCGAAACTTCACATCCTGAAACCTCCGATGCGCTTCTAATTCCATTCACACCCTCGGATTTGTATCCCCTTCATTGCCAGGCTCTTGACCTGCAGGCTGTCAACCGCAGTGCTGCTTCAGTGCCCCAAGTCCTGCCCCAACTCTTTAATGCCCGTTCCTGCGAAGCAGATCGGAATTGATAACCGTGCTGAACCCTAAACTTCAAACCGTAGCCATTTTGGCTCAAGCTTGAGGCATAAAGTGACCTGCAAGCTTAGCAGACCGAACCGGACGTCATGTAGAAGGCCCTGTTCTTTGCAGGGCTGGCTTGCGTGCTGGCGGAGGAGGATGGTCAGGATGGATCCTGCATGCTGCAGGCCCAGGCTCACGGGGCTCACAAGGACAAAGTCGCGATGGTCGNAAGGCCCTGTTCTTTGCAGGGCTGGCTTGCGTGCTGGCGGAGGAGGATGGTCAGGATGGATCCTGCATGCTGCAGGCCCAGGCTCACGGGGCTCACAAGGACAAAGTCGCGATGGTCGAAGGCCGAGCTGAAGTAGCTGAAGCACGCCTTGCATCAGAAGAGTTGGAACAAAGGCTTCTGCAAAGGGGAGCCCCTGGCACCGAGATCAAGCCGGATTCCGTCAAGGGCATGACGATCACGGCCACTCGCCCCGCTACGGAGCCGGAGCCGGGCTTTGGCAAGCCTTGCCCGGGGCCCCTCCTGATTTTGGACACCCGCGAGGAGTTCCGGAGCGTGGACAAGGACCTGCAGCGCTGCAAGGACTGCACCATCGCCGTTTGGTCCAAGGACGGCAACCGGCGCAAGGTCAACGACTGCGGAGAGCATCCGGGTGTGCTGATCACCATCACNTGCAGGGGTGGCAGCGTCTGGGGTGACCCCCACATCTACACCCTGGACGGTGAGAAGTTCGACCTCTACGAGAGCGGCACCTACACCGTCTTCCAGTACTCCGGCCAGAAGCTCCAGGCGCCTAACGCGCCCAAGCACAAGGGAGCCAAGGGCCCCAAAGCCAAGGGCCATGCCATGGTGGACTGGAAGCTCTACTCCCATTACGGTGGCCCCTTGTGGACGGCCCAGGGCCTCCTCCTCTTGGATCACTCCATGGGACGCTTCCGTCAGGCCCTGGAGCTCTCGAGCAAAGACTGCCAGTGGCGCAGCACGACGGGCGAGGACGGCCACTGGGAGGTGCTGAAAGGGCACGGCCACTCCTTGTTCCTCCTGGAGGATGAGGAATACATCACGAGCTTCGAGTACGTCAACGAGAAGAAGATCATTCTGCGCATGAACGGGGAGCGCGGGAAGAAGGACACCATCGTCCTGAACACCCTCTGCAAGCCCAGCGGCATCAACCTGCGCGTCAGCATGCCGAACATGGACGACAGCCAGTTCTTGGAGGGCCAGATCCAGGTGGGCAACGGCGGCAAGCACAAGAAGAAGTTCCAGACGAACCTGGGCTGGGCGAAGCTGGGCGGCACTGCCGAAGCCGCCGACTTCCTTGATCACCTGGAGACCAAGCAGACCTTCCTGGAAGGCCACGGCCATGGCAGCGAGGCTTCCTGTGATGAGGCCGAGCGTGCCAAGGCTGAGAAGCTCTGCCAGAAGCATCTTGGAGGAGAGATGCGTGAGGCNAGCAAAGGTGCTGTCCGAGAAGTCTTATCCCTTCTTGAAAGAAATCGACTGGACCTCCGACGTCTATGGCAAGCTCCCCACCCAGCCTCCTCTGGAGGTGCTCAAGGCGATCAACACCAAGTTGAAGATGGGTGCGTCCATGGATTCCGCAGCTCTGAAATCGGGTGCTCTGGCTCACAGCCAGGCCATTGCCAACATGGACTCCAAGGGTGTCGCGACTCTTGCCGATTATACTGCCATTAATGCGGCCATCGGGCACATGAGCGGACAGCTGGGAGATTGAGTAAGCGGAGAATGGCATCTGCATTCAGAGTTGCTGCTCAGGCCCATGGGCCGCATTGGTTGTTTGGCTTGTAGGCTCGAGATCAGAGGCATTCACAGCCATGGCAGCGAGGCTTCCTGTGATGAGGCCGAGCGTGCCAAGGCTGAGAAGCTCTGCCAGAAGCATCTTGGAGGAGAGATGCGTGAGGCCGACGGCATCAATGCAGAGATCTTCGAAGACTGTGTCTCCGACGTTTGCCAAGGTGGGGAGGAGTTTGCTGAATCCGCAGCTGAGTTGCTGGCTGACTAGACTCTACGACTAGAGCGGCTGCATGCTTCTCAGAAGCTCCTCTTGGCAGTTGCGCCTCCTGCAAAGACGTCGGGGTGGGCTCACCTTGCCGCTTTTAAAAGTGTTTGTTTTGTTTTCATGTCGCTCTTCAGCCATTATCTGCAGTGCCTTCCGTAGGAATGCACGCTGACGTAGATGCTGGCAAGACATACGTCTCCCAGCATCAGGCATGACAAAAAGAAGGCTCCTTGTTGTGATGAACTGGAAGTCAGCTGCTTTTTGCCGACCAGTCAAAGAACTTCGAACCCGAGACCTCGTCCGGCTTGTCCGAGTTGCGAGAGCGTAACCCTGAACCCTAAACCCTTATCCCTATAACCCTGCAATGCTCGTCCTTGCTAGGTAGGAAGGAAGAAATAATCCCTATAATGCCCTTTAAGGCCCCTATCCGAGTAGAGATGTCGAGGTGGACGGAGAGTGGGCACTCCGGGCTGAGACCGCCGACTTCATCTCCGGGGCCTTGTGCTGTTCTCGGAAGCTTTCGGGCGGTTTAGGCTTGGAGCTTCAATGTTCCCTTCAATTCAGAGTTCGGTAGTAAAGAGAGGGCGGACGGTAGCAATGCCGCCCTTCGTTTTTGGGGGAGGAGGAATCCTAACCCGAAGAGATTGCCCAAGCAAAGCATGCAAAGAAGACGGATAAGCAGATGACCGGTCATCGTAAGCAGAACGGAGCTTCTGGAAGATAGCGCTTAGCATGATGCAGTATCAGTTGTTGGAAGTAGGGCAACCAGGGCAAAACTGCCCGTAGTAGCCACAACGCTGGCAAACTACGGCTATCGTCCACACAGGCGGTGATACCAAATTCGGTAGAAGGAGTAGTGTTTGTGTTTACGACACATTTGTGCGGTGGTTTTTAACAATGACAACATGAGGCTAGCCAGGCTGGTGATGCAAGTAGTATAGGACAGAAGGCATGAAGGATATCAGCGCAAGAGCCACGACGACGACAACGACAAGATGCATAGAATAACGAAGATCAGGTAAATTTCTGCTTATAGTAGCTGTAGCGTGAAACCCCGAACTCCGTTTAACTCCGAACTCCGTTTAGGCAGGCTTGCCATCGCTTGCGAAGAAGAACCCAACTCAAAATCCTGGCACTGAGCCTCCAGCAATGTCTGTGCTCCAAGGCTGTCTTTACGGCACATCGTCGAGAGCACGGGGGCCATCATCGCATTTTGATCGCAGTAGAACGGATTCAGCAGAGATGCCTTGAGGTTTCCCTGTCTTCGGGGCAGACATGGGCAGACCGACCCGTAAGAGGTGGGTTCTTCGACACCATGCGCAATGGGTTCATGACGTTTCTGCACCGGCTGGAGTCCCACTGCAAGCCGAGCAGCTGAGCAGCAGCAACACTTGCCGGAACATGGCAACGACAGAGGCAACAGATGTAGCGAGTCGTAGTGCTAATATGATGGACAGTAGCAGTGAGATGAACAAGTACGTATTGCAATTTTGGCAGTGGGTTCAAGCCAAAAGCAACTGTTACGATCCCGAAACTAGCTGTGGGGATCACAAAGTAATCTGAAAAGAGCTGCAGCCAGCCTGAGGTCCTGTCGTCCGAGTGGCGCCGGGATGCACCCATGCGTGGCTAGGCCGCAGGAAACTTTGCTAGCGCATCCCTACAAGGGGCAGGTGCGTTATAAACGTAGACGGCTGCCAGAGTTTCTGACATCGGGGAACCCCGCAATGAAGACCTGAAGTAGTAGATGCGGACCGCTAAGCATAACTCCCCATCCATAAATCGTATTTGTGTTTACAGAAACCAACTGTATTTGTATATATATATATAGCCGCAAATATACATGACATGCAAAGAAAGGTAGGGATGTAGGTATGTATATATACATATGTAATTACATACATAAATAAATAAATATATATATATATATATATATAGATATAGATATAGATATAGATATACATCTGTACATATATATATAATATACACATAGAGTATTTATTCAGCAATCACACACACACATACACACATCCGCACACGCACTTACGTTTTTGAACTCCAAATCTCCATTTTCGGAGCCTGCCCCATCAGCTGCCAAACTCTCGAAACCAGTAGTCGCAACCCAAAGAAGACCGCGACTCCGATCCAGCATATGTCCAAAAAAGCACCGCCCCTTTTCGAAATCGAGCCAACGCAGCTTGTTTTAAGAGCTTCGTGTCCAAGGAACGGCCCAGGCAAAACCTTACAAGAGTCCCGAAACCCTCGAGCGAGCTCCGAGCTCAGGTGAAGGGGTCGACAACATCTTGACCGAGTACGAGATGCGTCCCTGCAGAGCCCACGGAGAATTCTTCGGGAGGGTTCAGTTTCAGGCTTGAGGTGCAGATTGGGTTTATACTGATTTCTGCAATGGGCATGGGTTTGAAACACTGGAGGCGCGGCGAGGGATGTTTGTCTTACATGTCGTTGCGCCGCCGTCACCTCAAGCGCAGCTTCGAAGAAACAGTGCCTTGATTGTCCAAGTCTGATTGGCATCGTGGAGCATGGTGCCATACTTCGTTTATCGGGTGGTCCTGTTTGCAAGGATCTACTTCTCCAAAAAATCCTTTGCATTGCGAATGCCTCGTCCCCTCAGCCCTTGAGGTGCGACGTGGACCCCGACCGATCTCCAACGGGACATGGGCACGGAGAACCCATTCAAGGCTTACTTGATGCTTTAGATCCTCGGGTATTGGGTCTTCGGGCCCGGCATCGAGGGGTTGGAACGTAGTTGTGCTATGTGTTGAGTGTTTGGGATTTGGCCCACAGAACAGGAGCCCCCAAGCTCCACAGAATGCTGACAGCTGCGGCTTCATGTGCCATGTTCACAACCCCTCAAGCTGCAGGGTGGAATGTCTCTTCCACATATTATCGATCCATGCGCCGACATTCCTCAGCTTAACCGCAGTATCTCGAACACACTGGCTACCCTAATTCCTAAATGTTCTTAAACAAGTCGGTTTCTCAAAACAAGGGTGCTGGTCCAGGGTCAGGAGCGAGCACCGCAAGTTTGTTTGTGGAAAGCCATGGTGCATATCCTCCTCGGTCTTGGTCTGCTGCTGTTGGCCGCCGGAGGGAAGGACGAGCCGCAGGGTTTCCTGGGTTCTTCTTAAGGGGTTAATCTAAGTTACCATAATAAGGAAACCATATTATTTACCATAGATCCCTCTTATGGCAACTTCAACTAAATCCCCCAACAAGAACCCAGTTTCAGGGCTTCAGCACATGGATTTGTCACAGAGCATTCCTTACTTACTTCCTTCTTCGGAGGGTTGAAAAGCTCTCGCAGCCTGTCCGGGCCAGTGTTTTCCGAGCATACCGAGAGAGATAGGGAATTTTTTTGGCGGCAGGCACCTTGCAGATAGTAAGGCACTTTATACGGAGGCAATGGAACCCCTGAGCCCAACGAAAGGAAAAAGGACGGACAGAGACTGGGTCGTCTTCGGACCCACGGTGGGACCTCCAGGAAGAGTGCAACCTCGAGCCGTCGGTCGTAATCCCATCTTGCTGGCAGTGTGGAAGTTACACTTACCGTAGGCTAAGTACATGCGGCTTCATGCGGATTGCTTGGTCCCAAGGCCAATCCTACACCCGAAACAAACCGCAAGCCCCACGTCCGGAGGCTGAAACCCTGGCCCCACCGACCTAAGTTTTAGCACTAAATACCACAAAATTCTTCACCACAGTAGCTGGCATGAGGAGCATCAGGACTTCAAACAGGGCCCCAAGACTTTCTGTGCGGTCCCCGGGAATCGTCGCTTTTGGTAGAGGCGGCTGTCACTTCCGTGTTGATGTTCTGCGACCTCCTCCCAGCAGTCAGCGGTTCTTGCACGGGTCGAAGGCATCGAGCAGATTGCCTTTGTGCGGAGGTGATGACCGCCCTTCCCGAACCGGCTTCCTGCCGGCAGGGCCAGGCGTGCATGCCGGCATAGCTCTGTTGCAGCCTTGCGTGCTTCGGACTGGGGGCTGTTGTGCAGGAAGTTTGAAGCATCCTTGATTCGTGCCTGTTTTGAGGATCGGGATCCATTCTTCATTTTCCCAAGAGGCTCCCCCACATGTTTCCGAGTGGTGTTGCACGGCTCAGATGCGAGGAGCAGCCTAGAACCCACCACCTGTGTTGCGTAACTTCGAATCCTGAGTGTGGCGGAGTTGGAACTCTTTACTGTCTCTCTGGCTCATGGATCCTGCTCGCTATGTTGGGATAGGAGCTCGCTCGGAGTTAAAAGGTGTACCACGTGCACAGACTTTTCTCTGAATGACTTTGCTGCCTTAGGAATAGTCTTGCCCAAGTTATCCACTTCCCAGTCTGAGTATGGGAGTGAAGCACCAACAACAAAACCCAAAGCCCATGCCAGGTGCACAGTACTTCTATTGGCTGGCGGACACGCGCCGGAACGACTCCGCACCCTTAATTCTGTGGTGCCTCGGCTTGAAGCTGACTCCAGGGTCACGTGCTGTTTGCGGGCTTTTGGGGTTCCTGTGGAGGGCTCCAAGGCTCCTCGGTGTCGGGACTTCGAAACAGAGATTTCTGTCCACAGCGACGGGGATCGTTGCAGCGTTTCCTGGATTAGCTGAGTAGCCCTGGAGAAGGCTAAAAGGCTAACAAAATGTGTGTTTGTGGAAGGATGCTTTGCACCCTAGACCTCAACTGATCTGGGATGGTGAGCAACAGGCCAAAAGATCACATGTACATATTTTTATAATAGTAACCCTTCCTGCTGGCAAGCCTTAAGGACTTATCAGCTCTGCTTTTCACTGAACTTATCATCCTAAAAAATCCTCCGTAGCTTCACGAGGATGACTGGGGGGCCTGGCTGTTCCTCGATCCTGGCGATGCTGACCGAGAATGGCCCCTGCTTGATTGACAAGGCGGTTTTGTCTTAGTAGGAAAATGTTTAGTGTTTTGTAAAGCGGCAAAAAACATTCAAGCATTCTTACTAGGACGGATTCCTGGTTTTGTGGCAGCCTGTTCTTTCATCGCAAAGGGACGGTACAGGGGCCCGTGATTTTCCAGGTGCAAGAGCAAGGTGATCGTTGTAGGCGCTCCTGATTCAGAATCCCCAGTACCCAGAGACTCCAAGATCCCTTAAGTAAGGAATATTCCTTAAATCATATTAGGGATCCTACTACAGTTTAAGGTACATTCCTTAATTCAGGGATATTGGAGTCTCTAGCTAGGAACTAAGCTTTTCAAGAGAGATCGGAGTTGTTGGGGTCTTCGAGTTCCGGCCTTTTGGGCTCCGAGAGCCGTCGGATGGTTATGGTTTAGATGCCAAGAAGCGTCAAGGCCCAGTCTTGTGGAGGAGAGAGTTCTGGAAGATGCCAGGGAGCCTTCAGGATCTTGCAGCACATGCTGCGCCCAAAAATTGATACAGCTATGTAGGAGGCCCTCGCAAGCATTTTTTTGTACCTGGGGCTGCTTCCTCGGGTTGCTTCATGCCCGCATGCAAGGGCAACGCATCGGAGAAATGGAGGCTGAGGTGGAACCCATGGAGCTGGACTGCAGGGCAGAGGTGGTAGACGGGTATGGGAATGCTGAGCAAGGCAAAACTCATAGAGCTTTCAGGCTTCAGGCCTAAACCCAGGAGACCGAAATCCTAGAACCCCATAGCTTTGCACCCGGAACCGTCGCTTTCCAGAATCGTTTGGATGTCAGGCTCTTGGCTCCATCTGTGGCTTTGCGGGATTTTGGGTTCTGTGTAGAATTTCAACTCACCGGCCCCGTGCCCCAGAGACTTTCGTGACAGCTTGGAAAGATGGGCTCTGCTTGGTAGAAGCATGTGTATGCCTGGGCAACAGTGTCTTTGCAGATTGTTGAGCCCTTAACTCCAAGCCCTTGCCTTGCGGGCATGGGCCTAGCCAGGCGGGAGGCAACAACACGAGAACCTTAGCACAAACGTAGCTTCAAACCCCTAAAACTCCAGCGCTCCAAACCCTAAAATCAGAAGGCTGGAGCCCCAAACCCCGCAGTCCTACACCGGAGACCTCCTGTTTCGGATTCCTGGCAGGACCGAAGCCGGCACCGTCCTCTGGGTGGATCAGCCTGGAGAGGTGCGGGCCAACCTAAAGATTTTCTTGTATCTTGGGGGCACAGCGGGTCACCGATTGCAACAATCCAGGACTGGAGGCACGTGACATGATCTGTAACTACCCTACGGTGTCCCGTCCTGATGCAGAGAGACGTCTACAAGAAGACAAGACATGGGTGACGCAGTCAGCCAAGGGGTGCTGCTACAAGGACCGAAGCGATATCTATGGTGGGAAGTCGCAACTCTCCCGAACCCTCGCCTGAGCTTCTCGAGTGCGAGTGCCCAAAAAAGCAAGATAGTGCTGTCCTGGCAGGTTGGGTTCTCCGTCGGAGCGGAGAGCGATGACGAGCTGGAGGTGTCCGAACGAATGTTGGTTTTCATGCTGGCCTTCTACGAACGGTATCCATCCTTGCTGAAAGTGCCGCTGTTTCTTAGCCGCAAAGTTTGGAGGAAGGATGTGGTCACTTGGCTGCCATGCCAAGGGACCTCGAGGGAAGGGTGAATTCCGCAACTGCCCTGCCTGTGGCAATCGCATGTTGTTTTTAGCCCTGATCGAAGCGCAGTGCAGGTTCTTGGCAGGTGAGTCCTATGCAGGCCGGGAGAGAGACTGGAAATCACCAGGGTAGCCTGGCCGTCAAGGTCTGAGATTCCAGAGGTTGCGTGTGTGTTCCTTGAGTTGGATCCTTCGAGCACCAGTACTTTGAAATGGATTCCTGTTGAGCAAGTTGTGGGACGGGATAACTGTAAAATTCCCGCAACAGTCCTTTGACACAGGCCACTATGTCCCCGCAGTGGCGACAGAGCTGCTCGCCGCTTACGACCGAGGTGCGCGCCTGGCGAAGGCAGGTCCCTTGGGAAAACGTTCCGCCATCGAGCGAACGAAGCAGCAGGGCTCAGGAATACTTCCTAAACCCCACGCTCTGGTACACCTTGCCTCCAGCCTTTTTGGTTGGCCGCAGGTGCGGGGCCTCGCTCTTGGGAATGCGCTGGTCAGCCCTGCTGCGTGTCTGTCCTGCGAGATATGGGCGCATCGGGATAGTCCGCCAGAGGCGAGGCCAGGTTCAGACGAGAAGAGATCGGGATCCTTCTGGGAACCCCCAGATGTGCTCAAGACGTTCCTGAAGCCAAGGCAGTTCGCCTCCCGGCCGCTCATGGCCTTTACCGGTGGCAAGCAGGACGTCAAACGTTATATGGCCCAACAACAATCGCGTGCGACTTCTGTCCGAAGCCTTGTGCACTAAGGCAGGAACTGCGTGGAAGATGCAAATCAAGCCGTGCGTTTCAGACATGTCACGCAAAGCTCTGCGGCATGTGTCAGAATCAGCGTTTGACCTGTCTGAGATAGTAGCAGGCGTGCGCCAAGGGACACCCGATTTGCGAGTGTCGAAAGCCCTCAAACTCTATGCCCCAAGCCTAAACCACCAGAGTCCAAAACCACCAAACTCTAGTTAGGTAGTATGGGTTAACCCCTAGACTTAAACTTAGGCCCTGAACCCCAAATCCTGAAGCCTAAACCCTATAACCCTATAACCCCATACCCTTAGGGGTTAAATTTAACAAAAACACCTCCAGGAGGGAGGATCTGTAGGCGGAGTGGTGAGCAAGGAGGCGGGCAATTGCTGCGAGGGTGATCCGCAGAAAGAGGAATTGGAAGTTTCGGAAGATTAGGTACTTAGGGTTACTATAAGGGTACGAGAAGGGTCCCGGCTCTATAGGGGTTTAGGGTTTCCGAAAATTGGGGGTCCCTTATTTTGGGGTCCTTACAATAAGGATCCTACTGTTTAGGGTGCTATATTCCTATCTTAGGAAACTCCCAAATCGTCACCACTACATGTCTGTAGCAAGAGATGCGTGCACAGGCATGCACTACTATGTGTCCGTGTGTGCATATATATATATGTGTGTGTATATACAACATATTGTCAGTAGAAGGTGTTGCACCAGAACTTCTTTGGAGTGGTCGATTCAGGAGAACCGGCACAGGTAGATTTGATAGCTTGGCATGTGGGTTTACGATGATTGATTGTGGGAGAAGGATCGAAACAAGTTGTAAAGGGCAACGGAAGGATGGAGACAAGCTAGCATTCTGGGAGGAAGATCTTGTAGACAATCGCTGCAGTCCGCAGGTGGTCTGCAGATTGTATATGCATGCGCTGCTTCGTTTAGGAGGGTCACTGATGCATTTAAACATTCTTGTGATTTTGCGCTCTTGAACTCATATCCAGACTAGAGCAAGCCGTAGCAGTGATGCAGAAGGTCTTTGCATCTATGGAGGCTGGCTTGCCGGGATGCTTGGATGGCAAAACCGAAAAGCATCTTCGCATGGCTGGAGCGGGGCAAATATCGACTTGGTCGTAGGTCCCGAGCTGAGAACCTTCCAAGACGAGCGCCTCAAACACAGACGCCCCGCTGCGTCGCTAAGTCGCGATTGCTTGAAGCGAAGACCCCGAAACCCCTCGGCCACCGCGTCACGGCACCAAACCTACAGCACTCATGTAACGGCCCCGGCAAAGCAGGCTAAATCTGGGATTACGATCAGTGAACGTGCGGGGTTGAGGTTCTTGAGTTTTCACGACTGAGGGGCCACTGGTCTCTAACTGTGTGTTTCAGGGCTAAGGAAATTTCGGGTTCAAGGGTTTCGTTGCGAGTCCTGTTGGTGTCAGGAAGGACCAAGTAGTTGCCCTGCTGAGACACGCCCTAGATCTCACAGTGCGGGGCACCTACACAATTTTGTCGTCCTCTGGCCACAAGAGGAAGGAATCTTCAGCAGCGCTGACACTCGCAGCAGTGCTGTGGATGCATGACTATGAGCACTTAAATTTCAATTCCGACATCTGTGCTTTTGTTTCCAACGGGCTGAACTGACCGAGGATGCCTTGATAGCATCCTCCGCTGCCGGCGTGCTCCTGGCACCCAAATCTCGCCTTCGCCCCCCGGCCTGCAGGCGGTTTGTTGCCGGGAGGCACTGACTCGCTTTCTTTTGAAAAGGCTGGGCTGTAAAGGGTTCCCATTCACTGGCCTGAAAAGGAAGCTTGTGCAGGATTTTGAGCAGGACTGTTCTCGAGTGGTCTGTATGGCTTGGCAGCATATGGAGGGTGTGTGATGTTCTATGACAGCGTAAGATTTCAATCTTTCAGGCTTAATAAAGCATACACGATTGTGGTTCGGGGTGTTGTCGGGTTTGTGGTTTCGTGTTGTGCAAGGCTTCCAGGATCTTGACCCAAGAGAAAGAGGTCAAGGTGAAACAGAACGAAGATGGTTCTGCAATGAGAACGACCATTCGTGTGAGACTTCCTAAGGCCTTGCTCCTCTGCTCTGCCTGCATACTCTCTCGCAGCAGAACCTCAATCCCGAAAACCCTAAGAGCAAACCCGTAAACCTCAGCTTGTGTCAAAGCTGTGGGGTTGCAAATCGTGAAGCTTTGGGATTTCCCAGAGGCCCAGCAACAAGCTCGGCCCAACCGCGAGTGAATAGCGCAGGTCCTACCGTGTTTACATTTGAACTGACTCAGGTGTGTCAGGGCCTTTCAGGTGTGCCTGACCACGGCCACTTGGCTCTGCAGTTTGTCGGTTTCTTGTTGTGCTGTGGAGTTGGGACCTGCCATTGCCAGTACGTTGCCCAAGTGCGAGACGGCCTTTCCTATAGATGTCAGACATTAAGTCAAGGAGGCTCCAATGACTCATGGGCAGGGTGATCATGCTACTAATCGGCATGGTGGCAGTACTCTTGATACATCTTATTGCTATCCTTCGAGAAAAAGTTTGCACGAGCATGTTTCACCACAGCAACCGCGTTGCCGGTAGGGTTCTCACCGATGCCAAGTCTTCCATGCTCCTTTCAGGAGTTGCTTCCCGAAATGCGGTGTGGACGCAACGTCTACGATGTGCGGCAGGCTTGGTGCTTCGGCAGTGCTGACTCTCACGCGGGAGTCGATTTGCTTCCGGCTTCAACACAGGTCCCAATCTGCAAGCCTTAAGACAGGTGTGCCACGAACGGAACGTGGTGGACTGCTTCGACTTCTCAGCTGCACAAGCCTTCCTCAACGATGCGCAGGCCCGTCTCACTCTCATGCCTGGCATGTGTCGGTCCATCGGAAGAGTCGTGGGGTGGTTCCAGGTCAGTTTCCTGGGATCATTTTGTACAGCTGGAGCTCAACCTAAAGCGTTTGCACATCAGGTGCAGAAGGCTTTGGGGGTTCCGGTCGGCCTGGCTTGGCGACCCTGCAACCTGCAGGTGGATTCTGCGCACCTTGTATGATCAACATGTAATGTGCACGTGCATGTGCATGGCATTGCGATCTTTCAAGAATCTTTCACAGAAGCCCGGAGCTAAAGCCCAAGCCGTAGACACCGAGGTTCGTGCGCAGTGGTGATTACATGAGCTCCACTGATGGGCTGGTGGCGGAGCTTCTGGAGCGCGGTGTTCCGGTGCTGGCCTACTCCGGGGACCCGGGCTTTCATGTGTTTTGCATGGTGGCTGTTCCGCTTATGCTTGCGGAATCAAGACTGTGAGCTGGGAGTGGTCAGGCACCGTCGGCTTTAGCGCTCAGAGGATTGAACTTGTTTTTGCTTCGCACCAGCGTTTCCGCAGCTTTTTCTTTATTTCTCTTGATTTGGGGGTTCCCTGCATCTTGTAGGAGTTGTTGAGGCTTTGGGATTCCTTGGCGTGACCTGTCCTCTTTGTTGGGGTCTCCGATCGATGCAGCACTCCGACGACAAAGCATCTGCACAGCTGTGCTTGGAAAGGCAGGCTAGCGTTGCAAATCCAGCCCAGACCGAAGCCCTAAAAACCAACGCATGTTGTCTTAGTGAACGCTGCAGACTGGACATGGATCTTGGGAGTGGGAGAAGCACACAGAAGTCCGATGATGATGATATGTCGTTTGTCTCACTGAGTCTCCCAACTTAGCGCAGTTTCACTCAACAGACCTCGAACCATATGCCTCGCCTGGATTGTCCGAGTGTGAGCGCCGAAAGACCAACGCAGGACACAGATCTTATGGTGGACTGGCTGGGGACGAAAGGCTGGATGGAGAAGCTGGCCTGGCGTGGCACGCCTGCTTGGTCTTACTACTATCATCAGCCTTCTATCGCCCAAAGGGGGTTGGCTTCAGGTCCCGATCAACACTCCAACTGTGCACCGTGTTTGCTGCTGCTGCTGGTGCGACTGCTCATGCTACTGCCTCAAGGCCTGCAGCGACTAAATGAGCTAGGGGCTATGTTCGTGGAACCCAGTCTTCCGGATGCCTCGCTTCATCTCTACCTCCACGTACAGAGAACCCAAACCCCAGTTCGTCGCTCTTTGTGATATCTACACCTGGTGGATGAAATGATGATCTGTTTTCGAGTGAGGTGGGCAGTCGGACTGGGTCGCCGCCCCGCTGCGGACGTTCCATGTACATAACAAATCGGCAGGGCGGGAGAAGTCCTACGGCGGCTTCACGCTGCCCGGCCCGGATGACACTCCCTTTTTCGGGGCGGCGTTTGAGGGTGCGTCGTTCAGGGTGTTGAGCGAGCAAGGACAAGCGTGCATTCTTTTTGCGCTCGGCATTGCGCTTTACTTGGTTTTCTGTTTGGCTCGGTTCCATGCAAGGTTTTGTGGTAGGCTCGGCATCGTACCGGTAAAGCCTGTCTTTGGCAAGGGCAGCGACAGCATCAGCGGTCGTTTGTGGGCGACGGGAAAGTACTATCAGTCGGCGGTCCTTTAAATGTATGCAGGAGAAGAGACAGCAGCATCACCATCATCATCATCATCATGATCAGCTGTCGGAGCTTGTTCATTTACACCTTGCCAACGAAGAGGCAGCATCATCAGCATTATTGGTCGCAGCTGTCAGAGCCTGCAAGAGCATTATCACCATCATCGGTCGGTGGTTTTCAAGTTCACGGCCGAAGAGGCAGCATCACCAGGCTTATCGTCATCATCCGCGGTCGGAGCTTCACAAGGTTGCAGACGAAGGGGCAGCATCATCAGCATCAGTGGTCGGAGCGTTTACAGTATAGGGGCGAAAGAAGCAGCATCATGTCCATCAGCGGTTCACGTCTGTGCGAGAAAGATCAGCATGATCGGCGTCGGAGCTTCAAAAGTTGAAGTGGCAGCATCATCAACAGCAGCAGTCGCATCTTTTCAAGTTCTCGGGCAAAGAGCACGTCGGCGGGAGTGTTCAAAGTTTGCGGCCAAAGAAGAAATATCATCAGCATCAGCACTCGAAGCTTTTGGGCCTTTCGGGGCCAAGGGGAGGTGTTTTGATTGTGGGGCTATCAGCGGTAGGAGCTTTTCATTGCGAAGAGGCTGCAGCAGCATCATCGTCACCCGTTCTCGTGGTAGAGCTGGCATCATCTGAATCATCAATGAGGGGAGGCTTGCATGTATGTCGCGACTTCGGGTTAGCAGACATGCAGGTATCATCGTATCAGGAGTCGGCCAACTCGGATATGTTAGCTTGTTCGCGGACCGTGTGCGGTTGATTTTCAATGGGGGGTTTTCCCGAAGTGGCCCGAGACTAAGGTTCCTTCAAGTGTTCGAGTCGGGTCACCTGGTCCCCAAGGATCAGCCGGAGGTCGGGCCCTGGGTGTGCAGCCGCAAGACTGGCTCCTAGGATGGGGCTTTAGGCATCTTCTGCCCTGTTCCAGGTGGCCCTCCTGATGCTCCGACGATTTGTGTCCCTGCACTCCGACTGGGCGGCGGCACCGCCCGCAGTGCTGCAGTCGGGCCCCAAAGATTTGGGCCTTAGGACGCAGTCTCCGAGAGAGCCGGCTTTCTGGGCTGGGCTCACTGGGCTCTCAGCGCTCGTGGGGGCCCTCTGCCTGGCAGCTTTGCGTCTCTGGAAGTGGGAAGAGCCCGAAGGGCAATACTCCCGGATGACGTAGTCGAGCACGAGCAGACAGAGCACGAGGGCGCTATGAAGCAGCTCTGAGCTTTTCTTGGGAGGGTTGGGGCTGGCTGTGGTTGAGGCCTGTGCCCGTTTCAGCCCGAGTGATGTTAGTTCAGCTTGAGGATATATAGGCGAGCAGCGAGCAAGCCACGACTCCGATCATCCCTATTTCAGTGAAGCCGCTGATGTAACCGGGCTTGCTAGGTGTGCAGCAGTTCAGTCAACATGCAGCACATGTTTAGACCGCCAAATTCCAAAGCTTAAGCTAGGAGTTGGGATGCAATCTAACATGCGCTTTGTGGGGTTGAAGGGGCGCAGGGACCTGAATCGATGTGCACCAAGAGATGAACTTAAAGAGTTTGGGCTTTCCATCTCAACAGGCTCATGCAAGTAGGGTTCATGATGTCGGGTTTGGGGTTCAAGAAGGTTGGGGCAAGAGGGTTTCGGCTTGAGAGGCATTCACCGAACGCCGGGCTCGGGAGATCAGCCAGTGGTTGAGCTGGGGGCCTGGACGGTTAAAGTTAACGGTTGCAGGGTGATCTGAGTCCTTGATCGTGATGTCGAATTCATGAATGGTTGTAGTGGTATGGTTATGAACGCTGTTGGCAACAGTAGAATCAACAATGCATCAACAATGCCATCAACACTACCAGCAATGCAAGAATGATTGCTACTGTGCTGCAGCAACACAGTGGTGCCTCAAACCTCAGTCCCAAGCATTATTACTGTACATTGCAGGATCTTGCAAGTTAAGGAGCCGGTCAAGATCAAAGGCAACCAAATCCCTAGCCTACAAAACTACTGTCCCGATAGTCGAGCTCGCACCCCTGAGATCCGTGTTTGAAAGTGTTTGTTCTGGCCGTCTGAGCAAGCCGGCCAAGGCAACAACCCCCAAGTCAAACAGTGGGTGCGGCACTCAAGTCTTGAGCCAGCTGGGAGAGGGATTCACGACTAAGGTCTCGATTGCCGTGTCCTGAATCAACTTGGTTGCAGTTGCCTTTCTAACAGCTTTGTGGGAGACTGTAGTTTTGAACATGTCCCTGAATATATCGTTCCCGTCACTCCACGGGAAGTGAAGGTATGCAAGGGAAAGGTTGCAAATTTTGAGGACAGCATCTGCTGCCCCCCCCAACCCGACGACATGTCCAACAAGCTCGTGTTTGTAAGACGTCCATCGTTCTCCCTTAATCCCTGAACGACAGTCTCTTTTTGAGCCAGAAGACAGAGTGACGGCTTGAGGTTGTCATCGACGACATCAACATGGCCGATGCAGATCTGGAGAGGGCTACTACTTTCTGCAGCTGCGGCTGCTGTTGCTGCACTGTAGTCATCGCGATTCTTGCGGCTGCTGCTGCAACTGCAACTGCCAATGCTACTGCTGCTTCCTCCTCATTCTGTTACTGCCGTCTCTGCCACTACCAGTGCTACTGCTGCTGCACTACGAGGGCATCCGGATTTTCAGAAGACCTCTTGTGCAGGCCGCAGAAGATGAACCCGTGGAAGGAAACTGGTTAGGTTTTCATCTTCTGCATTGCAAACCCTCGCGACAAAAAACCCTCGCAATCCCTTCGTTTTTGCAAAGTGAACTCCCACATTGCGAACACTTTTGAACCCCAATTCCCAAGCTTCCCTAAACCCTAAACCCTAAACCCGAAACCCTAACCCTAAACCCTAACTTGAACCCCGCACGCTGCTTGAATGCCAGGACAGGAAGCCCGGAACCCTTCTCATGGCTCCCCGCATTGTGCCGCAGCCAGAAGCTTTTCCCCTCACGAGCTTAGGGCGTCGTCTGGTCGGATGTGGCGATGTTGTGCCGGATTTCCAGTCGAGGGTCTCTAGGCCTTCCATGTAGAGCCAGATCGCTAGGGGATTCCTTGTGCAGACAGGTGCAGACACATCGGAAGATCGGGTCGCACTCTAAGCACCGGATGCAGCCGGAATTTTTTTTGTTTGGGCCGCGTGAGCTTGTGGTTCTCCCAACGAAGCGGCATCGGAGCAGGTAGCGAAGCAGACCCACAATCTGAACCTAAGCCCGCAAAGCTCATTCCGAGCCTCAGGCTAACTATGGACCAAGCAAAGGCGGCGGTGCGGCTGCTTCGGGGTGAGAAGTTGCCCGTGCCTCGATGCTTTAGGCCTCCTTGTGATGTAGTACGGTGCATCTTCTGGATAAGAAATGCCAGCTCCCAGCCTTGGGTACCCTTCATTTCTTAACTTCCTGTTACATTCACATTTCCGCAGTTCCAAGCTTCTGGATTGTTGGGTACCCTTCATTTCTTGCTCATTTCTTGGCCAGGGCTCGAGCCCATGGAAGTCCAGCTACTGAGACAATGCCTTTGCCATTAGCCTTCACAGACACCGCCAAGACAGTATACTATTACAATTTAATGTCTAGACTAGATGTCCCGGCAGCTCACCCTCCGCAGGGCAGCCAAATTAAATAAGAAACGTAGACCCCTACGTTTCTTTTTTTGGCTCCAGGGCTTAGGACCTGGAAACCACCCAAATAAGAAACGCAGCCCCCTACGTTTCTTATTTTGGCTCCTTCCCTGTGCCCTAGACTAAGGACCTTCAAACCACCCAAAGTAAGAAACGTAGCCCCCTACTTTTCTTATTTTGGCTCCTTCCCTGTGCCCTTGGCTAAGGACCTTGAAACCATCCAAAGTAAGAAACGTAGCCCCTGCGTTTCTTATTTTGGCTCCCGCACTGTGCCCTAGGCTTAGAACCTGGAATCCCCCAAAGTAAGAAACGTAGGCCCCTACACTTCTTGAATGGTTTTCGAGGCTAATTAAGAAACTAGCCACCCAGCCAGATAAGAAATGACCCTAAAACGTTGGGTACCTTTCATTTCTTAGCTAGAAGACGTTTCAAAATTTGGGTTGTTTCGTGCTATCCGGCTGACGAGCCCCTTCGTTTCTTATCCAGCCATTTCTTGTACAGTGATTGCACTGTAGCGTATGAGGTAGGATGCATTCTTACGGCACTACTGAATTGCATGGAGGAAGACTTTGCGCCTTACTTCTCCATGAGGGTTATCGTTTCTGCGACACCACGGAAAGCTCTGTTGGTGATGGGCGGCCTTCGAGTGTTTGTGGATCGGGTTTTGCGGGTTGTGCATATGCCGGACGTTTGAAACCGAAGCGCCCTAGACCCGAAACCTTGCACCCTGCCTTCCTGCAAGTGCTGATGCCTAACACGAACCAAAAGCCAACAGCAAAAACCAACAGGCCTGGATCTTCTGCCTTGTACGAGAAATTTGCGCGTGTGTGTGTGTGTGTGCGCGGACGCTAACTTTGGCGGTGATGATGGTTATATGTTATATGATGATCCGAGATCAATTGCTTTCCCACGTTCGGGATCTTACCATTATTGGTATCAGCATCGTTTCATATTTAGCCTTCCTGTTAATAGAAAAGTGGGTCTAGTTGTGCATGTGTACAAATCCACCACTAGGAACTACACAAAACGCCAAACATCTTCCGGCCGTGTGGTAGTGGTGGTAGTAGTGGTAGTAGTAGAAGAACTAGTAGTAGTAGTCGTAGTAGTAGTAGTAGTAGTAAGTAGTAGTGGTAGTAGTAGTAGTAGTGGTGGCAGTAGTAGTAGTGGTGGCAGTAGTAGTAGTAGTAGTAGTAGTAGTAGTAGTAGTAGTAGTAGTAGTAGTAGTAGTTGTTCTTCATGATGATGGTGATGGTGACGATGATGATGATGATGCGGATGATGTCGATGACACTGCTGCTGATGATGATGGTGTGATGTGGTCGCCGTCAATCTTATTCGGACACTTTCTTTCGTCATTGCAGTCATGACGTTTACTGCGGTGGTCCTTTTTGTGGTCGTTCGTATGACTATGGGTAGTTATCTTACTCTTGGCATGGCTAGTGCCTGTTGACAATACCGTGACAGGCTGCAAGAAAGTACGAATGTTTGCAACAACCACCACCTCCTCACTTTTCTATTATCATTTTGATCACCTGTCTCATCGGCATCAACCTCACTGCGAATCTATGGACACGTTTCCTGGGCCGAGGCCACCGCAGGTTCTGCCGGTGCAACCGCAGGTCGAGCTCATCGGCTAAACCACGCAGGCAGGCAGCCTTTCGTCGTGAAGGAGTTCTGCAAACCAGCAGTTGTCATTGTTATCGGTGTCAGGACAGTTTACTTGCTTTCATTGTTCCAGCACTTTGAGTCTCGATCCTGAAGAGCCCATAGGCCCATCGACCTGCCGCCTCGCAAACCGCAAAACATGACTACCCGACAGCGTGATGTCATCCAACTCGTCTCCTCCGAGTGCAACTCCTTTGCCGAGCGCTTCTTCGCAGAGCATCGCCGCTTCTTTGAAGACCTGGCCAGTGGTGAAGCAGGAGCTGGAGAGCAGAAGGCTGAATGGTATGAGATCTACAAGAGGTTCGAGGCAGAGTCGGAGTTGACCATGCAGAATGCCTTGATGCTTTGGGGTGCTGTGCAAGCCAAAACCTTCGAGCGAGAGTTCATCGAGGCGGCGATGCAGTCTGATGCGCTCAATGACTACTTGTCCCTGACGGACTACCCCATGTTCATCAAGCGCATGTGGCGAGAGGTTCAAGCCAAGCGCGAGCGAGATGCTAAGATGGGCGAGGACATGGTGGCCTCACCGAAGTATCGAAAGCCTTCCAAGCGGCCGGTGACACCCATGGAGGACACCGTCGTCAAGGACCGCTTGTCCCAACTGGACCAACGCCTGCTGGAGATTGAGCACGAGCGCAATGCCCTGCTGCTGGAGCGCCGCCACTTGGTTGGCCGCGATGTTGAGCCGGACACGAGCGAGAGCCTCAAGCGCGAGATCAACCTTCAGCGGTATCGGGAGGAAGTTGGCTTGGACTGATGTCCTCTGATAAGCGAGCGTTTGCATTGTCAGGGCTTTGTTTCAAGGCGCAAGAGACTAGGCAGTTGAGCGGTGGTATAGGGGGAAGTTGCTCAAGTCAAGTCTTTGCCCACGCAAGTCGGTGAAGCGGCTGTATGCTTCAGAGTAAGCTGGCGCAGCTGCCACAAGGAACGACAGGGATCGTCAATTTGTACAGTCATTTCCTTGAACCAGTCTTCGACCTGCATAATTCGTGCAGTATTTCATTTTGAGTCGTGGCTTGAAGGCTTCATTTGTCCAAGACTTCATACGCCAACTGTTCACGCAAGGCTTTGCAAACAAACAGTTGTTTTCAGGTCACTTGTTGTATCCTGTGCTTGTCAATGATCCGAACGGCCATGAGGCCAGTAGCCCGAGCGAAGCCTGTGATGCTGTTTTCTTTCAAACCTTTGCTGTGACGAGATGGCAACCAACCCGATCTTGAATCACAGCTAAGCTTCAACGCTTGTAACATTTCGTGGCAAAGTAAAAGTGCGCACGCTGGTTTGTGACATGTTGATGTGCATGACCAGCGGAAAGAACTTGATCTGGTATCTCTGAGTGTGAGAGAGCTAACCCGTTGCCCCAACCACTCAGCGAGACGAAGGTGCCAACGGAAGCAGACTTCTGGCGCAGGCCCTGAGCGTGGCCGTAGTCGAACACCGCAAGTTGAAGAAGGGCTGCTCTGGGTGCTCTTATTATTATTAGTATGATTATTATATATATGTATATACACACACACACACACATATATATATATATTAACATGAATATGAACATGAATTTTAATATTAATATGAGTATCAATATGAAGTATATAGACTAATACCAATATTGAAATTGATATTAATATTAATATTCATATTAAAATTAATATTAATATGAATATTCATGTTAATATTAACAGTAATAGTAATAGTAATAGCAATATTCATATTAATATAAATATTCATGTTAATGTTGATATTAATATTAATATTAATATAAATTTTCGTTTAGTATTACAATATCATACTAAGTATTGGATTTAAGTTAAAACACGTATCTATGCACGGAAGGATGGGGACTTTTAGACTGTAGACTTGCTTCCTTTAGAGTCTAGCTACTGAAACCCAAACCCTCATTAGGCCAGCTAGCAGGCCGCGTCCCTGAAAGTGCCTAAGCAGTGATGTCCAGGATGGTGAAAACACGTTCCATCAGCATTATAGCATTTGTCTAGCCGTCTCATCCCAGCACCTCTAACATGCTCGTCCACTTGGACGGCACCAAAACTAGCAATGGCAGTTATGCACCTGGAAATATCAGAAATGCTGGCGGTGCTTCCTTCGGCAGGGAAGAGAAGTTTTGCAGTGCAAAAACGAGACCTGCAGACTCCTCGTGGGCACACGGCAGCTCGACTCGTGGATTCGTCACAGCAATAGCAGAGGTTTTGTTTGGGGCTATAGTTTGAAAGGTTCGATCCTGAAGCCTGTGCCAGTGGCAACGCCTATTAACCCTTTTGTCAAAAAAGCCCCACTTAGTGGTCTTCTTCATTGGCGTCCCTTGTCAGCTAGGCCTAGGCGGTGGATGAAAAGCCCAGATACTCAAGCGCACGTGCCACTCCCGATGCTGTGCCTGGCCCCGGGGAGCTGCGACCAGCATAGCATTACGGACTCTGGACCCTCCCCTGCATCAGGGTTGAAGCCCAGCACAGGAAAAGCATCTTCTCCACATGCACGCACAAGCGAAGCTGTGAAAAGTATTTGCTTGTGGCTTACGTAGCTTGGTTATGTGTCTTGAGGCAGTATGCGTCTCATGTCTTTGTTCCTGGCTCCTATGTCTTAGATTATCTTGTACTTCTTGGGCAGGTCCAAGGTCACTCGCATCTTCCGCATGTCGCACACATGTTTGGAACAGTTTCCCCCACCCCTTGTAAGTGGTGTATGCCACCCAGCTTCTGTGCGACGACTTATATGTTGCCTTCTTCGATGCTTGCTTTTCCGTGCGTGCCGTAACATGAATGTTGCTGTTTGTTCATGCATGGGCATAGCTGTGCATGTACATATGGTTGAACGACGGCAATCCTTGTAACTTCCATGTGACTCCTGCGCAAGAGAGGGTTCGGGAGTACCCTAGCATGGCCGGGACATGTGCCTCGACGAAATTCACGTGCACATGAGGCCATCTTGGCCATGCATGTTGCCTGCCACAGCTCATCCCCGTTTGACCTTGTCAAGGTTGCCCTGACCATGCTTGCTTTCTGCGCGTCGCTCGCACACCAGGTGCAATTAGCCTTCGGGCTGCGGATGCCCCCGGATTTCAGAACAGGCGCTTGGAGTCCCCAGCCCTATCCGAAGCAAAAGCAATGAATCTCGAGGAAGCTAAAAGCTAAACCCTCTGCCCCATCCCTAGGAGTTCTTCAAACCCCATTCGTGCAGAGGCTCGTCCTCGCGTCCAAGGTGCCCTAGGCCCCAGGGTTCAATAGGACGTGCGAGAAAGCTCGTACGGGAGTGACAGGAGCGAGCTGATGGATGCCAGTGAGCGGCTTGCAATGAAAAGTGTGACAAGTCCAGCACAGATGCAAGATGATGCAAGGATAGGCGCCAAGCTTCAATCTGACACAAGTTGACTTGCAGCATGCCAAGGTGGGACGGGGTGTGTCGGCTGCTCAAGGGGCAGAGGGGTGCGAGGCAAGGTCATGTCAGGCTGGGACACAGCGACTCTACAACGTCAGCTAGGGCAGTTAGGAGCGGAGCGCCATGCGGAGCAAGCGGTGAGCAGTCAATCGCAGCTCTGCCCAAATGCGGCATATGCAGCTTTTTTTAAGTTTCAAACACATAGAGCCAAGTCTGCAAGAACTGTAGTTAGAGTCTAGCTCCGGGAAACTGTGTTTGCCATGAACAACAGCCAGTTCTTTGAGGCTCGACGGGGTGTTGAAACACGAAGACTGCATAGCTGAGCCGATCTGCATTTGTGCAATCGCGAGGTGCTGTCTGCGAGTTCATCCCAGTTCGTATCTACTTTGGGCATGTGCTAGTCGCTTGATTCGGGATCCCTGCTTTCGTCATTTGATCCGGGCAGGCTGTCCGGCGTCAGCGCCCGGCGGATGCCAAGTGTGCGAGCCTCGGGGCTTTCCCCGTGGAAGCACGGCGTACCGCGGAGCATTCCCTCGAAGCTTGGGGCGGAGCAAGCTTCAACGAGGGAAGGGTGGAGGGGTGGAGCAGACGAGGGACATGAAATTGGACTGCATCCATTTGCGGCCCAGTGCCGTGAGTCACGTGAGGCATAGACTGCAATGCGGACCGTCCCGAATGGGCATCTGTGGCGGCCTCGGAGATCTTAAGTGCACCGGTCGCCATCACCTTAAACGTTGGTTTAGGATCGGCAGGTGAGGGTCGGGTGTAGCACCCTGTTGTGCTGGAGGCTCAAGACGTAGGCAGATGGGGCAAATAGGCAAATATGCAGATAGACAGATAGATAGCGATGTGGAAATACAAAGAGTATGCGGACAGATGAAATTGGCAAACAAGCAGGTGCACAACTCCGCAACATGAGCTTCAATTATTGGCTCATCTCATGTCTTGTATCATCCTAAGCGAGAATGGTCACGGATAGTCCGCAACTCCCCCTGAAGTTCTACTTGGGCACATACATTCCGATCCTAGGATTTGGTTTATCGTTCGAACTTGCAGTTTAGGACGATCCTAGGGTTTGGGGTTTGGGTTCGAGTTCGAGCTGCGCCTTTCCGGCCAGAACTTCACAGCCCGGATGCAAAAAGGGTTTGGGGTTGTGCAAGTTTTGGGTTCCGGTCTGGGAGTTGGGGTTGGTGGGTTCAGTGTTTCGCGTGTCTTGAGAGTTAGGGCTACGCCACATGAGCGCCTTCGCAAAGTTGAGGTTTTCAACGGGTCCCAATGTCCCAACATCTACATTCTTCGCCTTGCTGCGGAGCAGTATCTTCAAGCCTAGCCAGTCCACGTGCCAATACTCGTAAAATGCAGAAGGATGTCCCACAAAAAGTCCTTACAGAGCACGCATAACAGCCTCATAGAACTCTTGACAGAACCCCTTACAAAAGGGTTGATTGATCCCGCACCCGAACCATTCGTGGATGCCCAGGTGTCCAATGGAATTTTCCTCTGCCCCGCGCCCGAGCAGCCATGTGCTTGTTGGGTTTGATGCGGTTCAGGGTTCAGAGGTTTAGGGTTTCGGGGTTTTGTTGAATTTGATCTTAGGGCAACTTCGATGTTGTTATGCTGCGGCCCGGGCTGTGTGAGGGCCAAGAACTGGGACGCCCAAGACTTCAAACCAAAGGATGCTCGTGGGTCGAAGCAATACACGGGCTGTACTCCGTAATGAGTTCTTTGCTTCACGATCCCCTTGCGCAGGTCCTTCCCCAGACACAGGTCTGCTTCTTTCAGGTTTTTTCAGTTGAGTATTGCGTCTGTTCATAACGTAACCCGTCAGAGCTGTCACGGTATTACCTGTATTTGGCACGTCTTCAAGCGGACAGCAGTGCATGTTCTCAGGCCTCTCCTGTTCGGGCAGGCCTTCCCGTTCCCGCATGGCTTGAAGTTTCAGGGGTTGAAGCACATGTCTCCGCATGTTTGGTTGCGGCCGCCACACTGACACCATCTTTCAGTCTTTCAGATGTTGACACACGCTCACTGAAGATCACTGCAGAGCCACAAGAAGGCATCTTGCTGACTCTACGGTTCCAATAGAGGCATGGAGGGCTATCAACGCATGTGCCGGCCGAGGATATCAACTTTTTCAGGTCGTCATGCTGCCATTGCGCAGTGTTTGTAAGTTGTGTTCAGCATTCCTACAACATCCGCGTTTTATGTCTTTTGAATGCTCCTCGTCGAGCTGCGCAGGCATCGGGGCCTTGGGGTCCACGTCAGCTTCGTGCGTTCTTTGCGCGGGGGCTCGGAGGGGGTTGACATCCCAGTCTCTGTCCAGAATAGTTAGACAATTAAATCTTGATCAAAAAAGGGGTTTCCAGAGCAGACCTCGTCAACTCGTACATGCCGTCCTGAATTTGATCACTACTGTAACCAGTGTGATGCTTGCTAGGTGTTTTGGGCCCGGATTTTGTTTAAAGGAGTATTAGGTATTCATGGATTTGGAAGCCAAGCCTGAAGAGAAGCATAGATTCCTTAGGGGCCAGCCGAGAAGCTGGGCCTGGGTGTGTTTGAGCACTCGTCGCCCAAAAGCGCAGAACCCCAAACATCCGAAAGCCAACAAATCATCCATTTCCGAGGACCATGGACGCATGGAAACCGGACCAGCTTCGAGCAATGGAGTGCGGTCCCAAGAGGGATTGAATTTCCAGTGTGGGGTACTCGGGAACCAGGGTTTTTGGCCCTGATAGTCGACGGTGGAGGTTTTGGTGTCACAGGGGAAGTCAGAAGAGCACGCGATCTCGGGTGCCGGCTTGCTGTTGGGGTACTCTCATCGCATCAGGGAGGAGAGAGATGCAGTGGTTTTTTAAGACCAAGCTGCTCTGTCAGAGCTGATCCTACAACTAAACCCGAGTACGTTGTGGCTTTTGCCGTTGCCATGTAGCGCATTGTAGCTCTGCAGGTTAGGAGGCAACGATCTCTTCCGGCAGATGCTGCAGGACCATCGGTTTAGGGTTTAAGATAGATCTAGCGTCTGGTTTAGAGTGGTGGTCCAGGACTTGGAGACTGTTCTCATGAGTTCGAAGCCTTGGTGTGTTTTGGTGAGTGTACCTTGTAGGAGAACGACCTACTTGGTGCGCCCTCCCTCGGTTTTGTTGCACGGGTGCTTCTCTTTTTTGCAGCACAGATGGAGGTGAGCAGTTCTGCACTCCTCTCTGTGCAGCCCATTGCGGCGCTGTCAGGTGCTAGTCATGTATGCACGCCTCGTGGACGCAACGGGAATGCGATGTCCGCAGCAACTTCTGGCCCAAAGCGCATGTGGCCCATGCAAGTTGCACCGAAAGAGAGACATGCTAGCCCCAGGCCGTTTGCCGAACCGCCCTGGAGCCCTCTGAATCTCGGTCTTGAGCCCAAACCCGACGCTCCAAAGGAGCCAAAGAGCTGACAATGCGGCCATGGCCCCACCAGACAACGAGAGTGCGCCGCCCACGCCTCGCGGATCAAACTTGAGAGTTTGTCGAAGATGTCAGAGACATTTCGGTGAGTGTTGAGCCCTCACCGTATGTGAAGCTTGCAGTCCCTCACCTGTGTAAACACCGAGAGAGACTGGGGAGATATTCTCCCTGCAGAAGAGAGAAAGACGGAGGCCCCCTCTGGGCCCCTGGAAAGCAAGAAAGAGTGCGAGAAAGGACGGGCGCGAGAGAGTCGTGCCGGGTTCGGTGTGTGTTTTTGCCACGGTGCAGAGAGCCGTGGGTGTGCACTGGCGCGGATGGCGACCCCCAAGCCAATGAAAGAAAGAAGAAGAAGAATCGAGACAGCCTGGTCGACCTACGCTGTCTTGAGTCTTGAGGTTTCGGAAGCCCGCGGGAACATACTCTGCGCAGCAATATCGGCACCTCGTGACGAGCCGTGGCATCAACGACATCGCTGCTTCAGGGCCAAGAGCGAAGGAGTTTAACAGGCTTGAAATCCCACAGTTCAGAGGCAATCAAACCGTGACGAAGCGATGCAGTTCCTTACATACAAGAAACAGGCACTTCGGGGTCAGCAGAGGGATCCTTGACACAGTTTGCTGGGCCATGGCCGTCAAGAGCTGCTGGAGTGTGCGAGAGCTGTGAACCCAAACAAAGCAGTCAAGCTGGACTCCTGAAGCCTGTGAGCTTCCATCTGCACCACAACCTGAGCTTGTGGTACTTGATTAACATCTTGCACAATTCTCAGGCGTGTTATTGTGAGCATTACTACACATATCGGTAACTTTGTACTGCTTGTGGAAGCCTGGGAGTCAGTTGGGCAGACTTGCACCCGGACTCTGAGGAAGGTGTACCAGGAGAAGAACCCCGCTATGCGACTCGCTTGCAGAAGGTTCGGGGGTTGACTTGAGTTTGGTGGGGATCCTGCTGTTGTATCTTCTGTTTAGGCTGCGTCATCCCACAGCGCACTTGTTGATATCATCCAGCGTCCCAGAAATTGTTTGGTTGCATTGTCTGATAGCATGCACTGGGAAAGAACATCACATGAAATGCCAGATGACATGAAAGGGGCACGGTTTTGATGCGTTGCAGTGCTTCAACAGCTTTCATTCACACCCGACACCAACACCCCATAACAGTAATGTTTCGCTACCAGTACATTGAACTTAATATATCATGCCAGCACTTGGCAGATCACATTGCCACCTCATAGTCATAGTAGTTATACCATATGGCATGATACATACCATTTCATA
This sequence comes from Symbiodinium sp. clade A Y106, assembly GCA_003297005.1. Classification (NCBI taxonomy): domain Eukaryota; class Dinophyceae; order Suessiales; family Symbiodiniaceae; genus Symbiodinium; species Symbiodinium sp. clade A. The sequence goes on along the minus strand of BGNK01000133.1, from coordinate 238,752 downwards.
CCATGACCGATTATGTTCTGTATGCTACTTTAGACTTTAGACAATGGGATTGTGCCCATGGCCCAGGCCAGGCCAGGTCAGGTCACTCCATGTTCCATCACAAAGCCTTAGCATTCCTTCTTGAACCAGGTACCTAATCCCTAAACTGCAAACCCCAAGTCCCCCATCCTCTCCGGGCCTCAGGCCTATGTAAGCTCAGATGCTTGGGCAGAAATGAAAAAGGAGCTCAAAAAAGAAACCAGGTGCGAGAGGCGAGAACCCAAAACGGCCGGCCCTGACCTCGGAGCAAAGGCTCGGCGACCTTGCCTTCATCTTCACCAAGTACGAGGGCCGAGAGGCCAGGTCTGTTACCGAGTTGAAGGGCTGCCAGAACAGAAGCGTTGCTAAATGGGCTACTGTACGGGTTACTATAGTGGTTTTGGTTCCCATAAGGGTTACTATAGCGGTTTTGGTTGCTATAATGAGAGTTGCGATACCGTGGGCTGAGCGTTGAGCTGAAGATGGCTGAGGTTTCCGGAGCTCCGAGTCTTTTCAATCCTCCTTAGCCATTTGGCACAAGCCTTTTTGCCGAAGTCTCGTGATCCTTTCGCATCGCAAAACCTCCGCCTGTTTCCCAAGGATGGCAAGTTCCGATTCCTTTGCGAAGGTTGCCACTGTGGGGGTTGTGAGTGCAGCCGCAGGGGCGGCCCTGGCCTATGCCGTGTCAAAGGGCCCTGCCCCTGTGGAGAAGCCGAAGAAAGTTCAACTCGACCCACGGATCGCAGCCGCATTGGAGGCTGCTCGTGCCGAGTGTGGCGAGGGCAAGTGGGGTCCCGATGATGGCGCCACGGCCACCGCTTGGGTTGCCTACCAGATGTCGGACAATGCGTTCATTTTCCCCATCACGCCGTCCACGCTCCTCTCGGAGATGTGTGACACCTGGTCGGCAGGTGGCGTCCAGAATGCTTTTGAGCAGGTGACGAAGATCACTCAGCTGCAGTCGGAAGCAGGTGCTGCAGGTGCAATGCATGGTGCCTTGGCGGTCGGGGGGCTTGCCACGACCTTCACGGCCTCTCAAGGACTCTTGCTGATGGTCCCCAACATGTACAAGATCGCCGGTGAGTTGACTCCCTGCGTCATGCATGTGGCCGCCCGTGCTGTGGCGGGACAGGCCCTGAGCATCTTCGGCGACCAGAACGACATCCAAGCCGTGCGCTCCACGGGCTTCGCAATTTTGTTCGGGAGCACCGTGCAGCAGGCGCTGGACTTCGCACTCGTCTCGCACATTGCCACGCTCCGCTCCCGGGTGCCCTTCGTGCATGCCTTCGATGGCTTCCGCACGTCGCATGAGATCCAAAAGATCCAGGCCTACCCGAAGGAGATTTTTCAAAAGGTCGTGGAGCTCCTGGCTCCGGAGATCGATGCCCACCGCTCCCGGGCCTTGAACCCCAACCACCCCCATGCGCGAGGCACGGCGCAGTGCGATGACATCTACTTCCAGGCCGTGGAGGCCGCGAACAAGTACCTGGGTTCTTGTTAAGGCTTTTAATGTAAGTTACCATAATAAAGGAACTATGGATCCCTATTATGGTAGCTTAAATTAAACTCCTTAACAAGAACCACCCAGGTACTACCTGGATGTGCCCGAAGTCGTCGAGGAAGCCTTCCTCTGGATCGAGAAGCTGAGCGGACGTAAGTACTCCCTCTTCGAGTATGTGGGGAACCCTCGTGCCAAGTATGTGCTGATCCTCATGGGCTCCGGTGCCGGGGTCGTGGAGGAGTACCTGGCCAAGATGGGTGACAAGGCGAAGGATTGCGGTTGCCTCAACGTCCATCTCTACAGGCCCTGGAGCGAGAAGCACTTCCTGGCAGCGCTTCCAAACCTGTCATCCCTGAGAGCGGTGGCCGTGTGCAACAAGATGAAGGATCCTGCGGCCCACGGTGAGCCTTTGTACTTGGATGTTTGCACCTCCCTTCAGAGGGCGAAGTGCTCGGCCAATGTCATCAACGGCCGCTACGGCCTCTCCAGCAAGGACTTCACGCCGGGCATGGTGGATGCCATCTACAACAACCTCCGCTCCCGAAATCCGAAGCATCCCTTCACTGTGGGTCTGGAGGATGATGTGACCCACTACTCCCTCCCCTTTGACCGAATGGAGACGGTTCCCTCACACACGAAGCAGTGCATCTTCTGGGGCTTCGGTAGCGATGGAACAGTGGGCGCCAACAAGAACACCATCAAGATCATTGCGCAGAACACACCCCTCTATGCACAGGGCTACTTCAAGTACGATGCGCTGAAGTCAGGCGGTGTCACGATCTCGCATCTTCGATTTGGGCCTGAGCCTATCAAGGGAAGCTACCTCATCGATGCTGGCTGCAACTACCTGGCCATCCACAAGAAGGAATACATCTTCAGCTTCTTCGCGGATCTGATGCTGGGCCCGCTGGCGGATGGAGGCACTCTGGTCCTGAACTGCCCGTGGTCCGATGCTGAGCTGACGTCCGTTCTCCCGGCGCCCTTCCGCAAGATCATCGGGGAGAAGAAGCTGAAGGTCAGCGCCATCGATGCCAGTGCGGTGGCGAAGCGAACGGGAATGGGCAAGCTCATCAACAACATCATGACGGCAGTCTTCTTCGAATTGTCGGGGGTGCTCCCCACGGAGCAGGCCTTGTCTCTGCTGAAGGACGCGGTGAAGAAGACCTACAAGAACAAGGGCGACGCGATCGTCAACCAGAACATCAAGGCCGTGGAGGCGGCCATCGAGGCCTTGCGCACCGTCGACTACGATGCCAAAGCCTGGGCGGCTTTGGAGTCGGATCCCAATGTGGTCTACGCCAAGACCCGTGTGGAGACCCCGCCGACCTACGTCACAGAGGTCTTGGACAAGGTCCAAACCATGAGAGGCCACGAGCTGAAGGTCAGTGAGGTCGAGGCCGATGGTTGCGTGCCGCTCTCGCAGACGCGCTACGCCAAGCGCGGCGTGGCCGAGTCCGTGCCGGTGGTGGACATGGACAAGTGCATCCAGTGCAACGTTTGCAGTGCCATTTGCCCGCATGCTGTGATCCGGCCCTTCCTGCTCTCACATGCCGAGCTCAAGAAGGCACCGGAAGCGTTTGATGCACGCAAGGCCACGGGTGGGAACACCTATGCCGGACTGCACTTCCGCATCCAAGCCTCTCCGAACGACTGCACTGGCTGCGAGGTCTGCACCAACGCCTGTCCAGTTGGAGCTTTGTCCATGCTACCCCGCGTGGAGTCACTGGACAAGGGCCACGGTGACAACTGGGACTATGCCATGACGATTCCGAACCGTGGCAAGCGCTTCGATGCCAATACCCTCAAGGGCTCCCAGTTCCAGGAGCATCCGCATGTAAAAGTATCATCGGTCATCGTGCACGGCAGAGGGCAGTAACCATTACTGTAATGGTCCCTGGCAGAGCATCATGGCAATATCACGGCAGGTATGGAAAGTGCCGTGTCCAGTCGTCGTAAGAGCTGATGCCATGCGGCATTTTGTGGTTGCACTCAAAATCTACTGGAGAGTGTTTTCAACAGCACCGGTATCTCTGGCACGGACGGATTCTAGAGCGTAAACACTGTAGACAACCCGCAAAGACTGCAAACTAGCAAGTGGCAGTCGCAGCCAAGTTCTCACCAGGAGCCTTTGCTGGAGTTCTCGGGTGCATGCGAAGGATGCGGCGAGACTCCTTATGCTAAGCTTGTGACGCAAATGTTCGGCAAGCGCTTGATTGTCGCCAATGCCACAGGCTGCAGCAGCATTTGGGGAGGAACTGCCGGCTGGGTTCCCTATGCCACGGACAAGGAGTCAGGCAAGGGCACCGCCTGGGGCAACTCGCTTTTCGAAGACAACGCAGAGTACGGCCTGGGACAGGTCATCCACGTCCGCCAGCGTCGCCGCCAGCTGCGTGACCGCGTGGAGGCAGCGCTCGCAAGGGCCGGGAAATCCCTGAGCGTCGCGCTGAGGAGCCTGCTCGAGCAGTGGCTGGAGTTTGGAGAGGATGGCATCATCTCCGAGCGGTTGAGCGATGAGATCCTGCCTCTTCTTGATGCCGAGCAGGGGAAAGCCAAGGAGATTGCCGAGCTCATCCGCCTGAAAGATATGTTCACGAAGCCTTCGATGTGGATGTTCGGCGGAGACGGTTGGGCCAACGACATCGGCTATGGTGGCATCGACCACGCCATTGCCAGTGGCAACAACGTGAAGATCGTGGTGCTGGACACCGAGGTCTACTCCAACACCGGTGGCCAGTCGTCGAAGTCCACGCCCATGGGAGCTGTGGCCAAGTTCGCCCAGGCCGGCCGTGATCAGCGAAAGAAGGACCTCGGGGCCATGGCAATGGCCTACCAGCACGTCTATGTTGCTTCGGTGGCCATTGGTGCGAATTACAAGCAATGTGTTGAGGCCTTTGCCGAAGCCGAGAAGTATGACGGGCCGGCCTTGCTGATGTGCTATGCCCCGTGCATTGAGCACCGCTTCTTCAAGACCGGTCTCTCCGCGATGTCCTTGGACCAGCGCGATGCTGTCGAGTGTGGCTACTGGCCCCTCTACCGCTTCAATCCGCATCTCGCGAAGATCGGGGACAACCCCTTCATCCTCGACTCCAAGAAGGTCACTGGGGACGTCATGAAGTTCCTGAACCGCCAGAACCGCTATGCCCAGCTCGTGAGGAGCTCGCCCGCAGTGGCGGAGAAGCTCCAGGGGGAGCTGCAGACGTACCTGAAGCAGCGCCATGCCAACCTCAAGGCTAAGGCTTCCGAACTCTCCCAGGATGTGGCGGCTCTGAAGGATGGCTTGAAACAGGCGAACTCCGTGGCCGAGCCTCTTCTCATTGCCTTCGGCTCGGACACGGGCGTCACGGAGCAGGTGGCCAAAAAGTTTGCAGGGCTCTGCGCGGAGCGCGGGGTTTTGGTCCGAAAAACCTGCGACTTGGACGAGGTCAGCGACATGGAGGAGCTCAAGTCCGCTGCGCTTGGAGCGACCATGGTGGTGATGTGCTCGACCTGCGGCCATGGCGACTTCCCACAGAATGCCGGGCTGTTCTGGAGCAGCCTGTCCGCATCGACTCTGGCACCCAAGGAGCTCGACTGCGTTCGCTTCTGCGTCTTTGGCATGGGCGACCGATCCTACGCGGATTCCTTCTGCGAGGCAGCGAAGAAGATCGAAGAGCGCTTCGTGCAGCTAGGTGCCACTCGCATCTTGGACATGGGTATTGGTGATGACCGGGACGAGGACAAGTGGGAGACGGGCTTCACGGCCTGGCTTCCAAAGTTCTGGGCTGCTATCAAGGCCCCCGAGCCTGTGGATGACGGTAGGCCAAAAGCTCCTCTCTTCGAGGTGAAGTACCACGAGAATGCTGCAGCCGTCACGGCGCCCATGGTCCCTCCTGGTGCTCAGCTCCTGACAGTGACGGAGAACCGACGCCTCACCCCCAACGAGTACGAGCGAGACATCCGCCACCTGGCTTTGAGCCTCCAGGGCGTTGACTTTCCCTTTGACCTCGGCGATGCCGTCGCTTTGTACCCAGAGAATTTGCCCCAGGATGTGGATGAAGCACTCAAGTTCCTGGACTTGGATGGCGACAAGGTCATCAGCGTCAAGTGCGTTGGCGACGTGTCGGAGCGCCACCGTCGTTGCTTCGACCAGCGTGTGACGATTCGGCAGGTGCTGACGAACATGATCGACCTCTTCGGTCGTCCATCTCGTTCCTTCGTGACAGAGCTTGCCCGCTTCGCCAACAACGCCGATGCCCAGGCCCTGCGGAGACTAGGTTCGCCGGCCGGCAACACCGCCTGGACCGCGCTGGTCGACGAGTGCCCATCCTTCTTCGACATCATGAAGAAGTATCCAAGCGCCAAGATGCCTTTGGAGCAGCTGATCTCCGTGCTCCCCATGATGAAGCCGCGCATCTACTCCATTGCCTCGGATGCACGCTACAGCCCGAAGGCCGTTGAGTTCACGATCGTCATCAACCAGTGGAAGTCCAAGGCGACCGGTGCTGTGAAGACAGGCACCTGCACCAAGTTCATCCAGCACATGCCGGTGGGCAGCAAGGTGCCCTGCGCGGTCGTCTGCGGTACTTTCCAGTTCCCGAAGGATGACGTCACTCCAATGGTCATGGTTGGCCTCGGAACGGGCATTGCGCCCATTCGCTCCTTCATGCAGGACAAGCTGTACAAGAAGAGCCGTGGAATCAAAACTGGACCCATGGTGGTCTTCTACGGCTGCCGGCATGAAAAGGAGGAGCTCCTCTACAAGGACGAGTGGAAGATGTACGAGAAGGAGGGCATCTTGACGGCTCTGGTGGGGGCTTTCCAGTTCGACAAGCCCCACTACCCACCGAAGCAGATCTTCGTTTCGGATAAGATGGCAGAGCGGCCAGAGCTTATCAGTGATAACCTTTTGGAGAAGGGTGGCTACTTCTTCATGTGTGGGCCAGCGGTCGCCACGCCGTCGGTGCAGAAAGCGCTCAAGGCGGCTTTGGTGAAGCACGGTCAGAACTCCTCAAAGCCCCAGAAGGACATGTGGCCCACGCCGAAGACGGATGCCGAAGCCGAGCTGTGGTTCAAGGACTTCATGGCTGCAGGACGCTACTCGGAGGAGTCGTACTGAGCTCCCCACCCGCCCGCGAGCTCACACGAGCGCCCCGTGTGCTCAGGTTCCAACACGTGACTGTTTCAATCATCTCTGCGATGGGATCTGTTTTTGAAACCCAACGCACGTTCCACAAAAGTCATTTGCATGTAGATCTATGCAAGTTGTCGTCTGCCAGCAAGCACAACAGTGTCTTGCATCCTGCTGGTGGAAGCTCTGCTGACCCAGCAAGACGCCTGATTCTCGTCGCTGTCGCTGTGACATATAAAGAGTGAGCATTGACCGAAAGGGTCAAACACTCCGCAGTATCCGGCAGTGGCGACGTCAAGGACGTACAGAGTCAAGTGAGCCTGGGTTTTGAAGCCGCGAATGTTCGCTGGTATCTACATGCATCCGCTTGGAACGTAGGCAGCCAACTTGCAACCGAATAATTCAATTCCGTGCGGACGGGCTGTATTGCCCATAGTCTTCCACAGCATCAGGGAAACCTTGCCGCAGCTTGCTGCGAAAAAGGAACAGAACAAACTTGATTAGTGGGATACACGGTACCGAGCAAACATGTTGGTTCGCAAGGTCACGTTGCTAGCATGCACCGTTTCCTGATGATGCCCCGGCAAATGTCTGAACATCGCTAGCTACACTAGCACCTTGGCATGTCGAGTCTCTTCGCAGCTGTTCGGACATGTTGTGGTATCGGTGCTTGTGGAAAGCTCCGTGCAAAAAAACCTGCAGCAGATGCGGATGCGGGCAGGCAGCGGACATCGAACATAATCCTTCTCTTGACCAGCAAAATCATGTTTAAAATGCTATGGAGAAAGCCGGTAGCCCCGCAAGTGCATTTGTCGAGATTGCTTAACGAAGACTGCTGGGGGCTGCGCAAAACCGCACAGCCTAGCAGCTCATCTTTTGTCAGAACGTTGGATTCTGATCCTGCTGGGCACGACTAGGTGCCCGCGACCTTCAGAGGACAAGGCAGTGGACATAGAAACCAAGCATTCATGCATGCGGCACAAGGTCCCTCCTTGGCCTCGAAATAGTTTCGCGACGAGCATTGCTCCCCACCAGCCATGTGCGGAGGAAAACCGAGCATTCCACACCTGCATCCGTGACGTGAAGCGCGCAACTTTGGATAAGTGTGGCTTGTTTTTGTCCGCAAACTCGACCAGAAGCTGCCCTGTCAGGAGGAGCTCTTCTCCCAGGTCTGCCTGAAATACGGGGCGGACAGCACGGAACTCACGGCTGGTGAGCCGAGCCAGGCGACGGAAACCGGTGCACAGAATGGCAGAATGGTGAGCGCACGTACATGCGCGCTTTTATTTTATGCATGGGCCCACCTACCAAACTACATGCATGCATGCATGCATGCATGCATGCATGCATTCATACATATATTACATACATACATGTATACATACGTACGTACACAGGTACATGCATATGTACGCGCAATAACGTTGAGGATGTCCTCTTCTGGCCGTCCTCGTGAACTTGATGCGATTTTTGTACCCAGTGAGAGAACTACGTGATGTATTTGATTTGTCGGCGGTGTGGCCAGTAGTTTACAAAACTGTGAAATTTGCTGCTGCACTGGGAGTTGGGAAGGCAAGGTGGGGCGCAAGGTTTTAACCGGATACGTCGCCGAATGAACTTATGATACGAGCCATCTATCGTCTTATAGTGTTTTATTTCAAGAGTCAGCGTATCGAGCTGTGAAGCAGTGCTGGCACCACAGTGGAGTGAATTATTTTAAGTACTTTGTGAGGCAGAGAGGCAGAGACGCAGACAGACACACAGCTGGCGGCCAGCCAGGCAGGCAGTCAGACAGACAGAGGGACAGAGACGAGAGACTGAGAGACAACCTTCTACGATCGGGGGAACTTGACAACGTTTCACGTCCTTCCCAAAGCCCCAGAAAGCGTGGGAGGCCCTGGGACCTAGACTGTCCGTTACGCCGAGGGGAAGAGCACAGAGAGACAGAGATGCAGACGGACGGAGACACATACTCCCATGCATGCATAACGTACATGCATACATACGTGCATCTCTACATACAGACATAGGCACATACATACATATGTACGTAAATACATACATACATACATACATACCGGCTACATGCCTGCATGCAGTATTCACACGAAGAAATACGGACCGAGAGGCACAGACAAACCTACACCTACACCTACCTACCTGGACACCTCTGTGTATGTGCACCTACACATGGACATGAGTGTGCATTGACAGGTACACAGGTTCGTATCGACGCCAAGAATTTCCGTTGATTTTTAAGACGCCTTTAAGGATGAAAGGCGTGAAAGTCCGTGATCCTTTTAGCGAGGGTCTTCAGCGATTCGAGCAGCTAGTGGGCTGGTTTGTCACGGAAGGCGTGACTTGTGGTCTTTTTGGTTGCTTTCTTTGTGCAGATTTTGTGCAAGAACTGCTTGTGGGCCAACAAATGGAAGCTTGATACACGGCCGAGTGGTTCCCCGTGGTTGCCGTCGCTTTTTTCATCGCCACGGTGCTTTTACACGGTTGTATCTACTTACCACGCCTTGAAGTGTCAGGCTGAGTTAGAAGAGGACGAGCTGGTGGATGCGATCATTCAGCTGGAGGTGGCTTGGGGAATTTGGGTTCGGCTTGTGGTTTTGGCGGTTCAGAGCCGACAAGCACATGGGTTTGAAGTTTTGTAACCGACTTGAGGCCGTGTTGAGGGCTCAGATGTCTTGGATGTCGGGGTCTACAGCGCGAGTTTCGGGCGTGAGAGCCCCATGCCTTCCGCGTTGAGCCGCTAAACCCTCAACCCCCCTCCGACCTCTGCGCTCAAAAGCTGCAAGTCTGAAGCTCCAAACCCAGGAAGTCTAGAACCCTTGATTTGAAATCTTAGTTCATCTTCAAGCTCAGAAGCCATTTCGACCAGACTGCCTTGAACCCTCTCGGCCAGCAGCCCAATCTAAATCGATTACCGTTGAATGCGTTGTTGGTGTTTGTAAGCCACAAGCCACCTTTGCATATGGTTGCCATCAATTTCGTCTGGACTGGCCGAGTGCGAGCAACTGCAAATGAGAAATTTAAGGATACTGGGTCCTGGCTTCCAATTTTCCCAATGCCGCTACAAGCTACCTTGGGTTTGGGTATCAGGGAAGGCTGCCCCCTCCGAATCATTTTGAGCCTGAGCGTTCGTCCACTGAAACCTTTTGGCAATACTACTACTATTACTACTATTACTACTATTGATGGTCTGTGAACTGTCAACTGTTCTCTTTGAATATCCCTGCAATGCAGGCTCGTCCTAGGTGGGAGGTAAAAAACACCCCCCATCAAACGCCCTCATCGCCTTGCTCTTGCGCTCGTTGTCATCTTGGGTTTGGCTTGAGGAGTGCAGGAGATTTTGCAGGTCAACCTTTCAGAGTATCCATCGACAACACCTGATGTCAAGGGCGCGCGTTCACGTTTATGCGGAGTTACAGTCGGTTTCAGGGTTTATGAGGAGTTGCCAGGTCGGGAATTTGTTTTGTTGAAGTGGTGCATGCGACCCCAGTCCTTCGTTTCGTGGCCAACTGCAAACCATGAACTTCACCTGGCAAGTCCGAGCTTGAGAGCGAAGGGCAACACCTAAAACCTGGGGCCGGAAAGCCTTAAACCTGAACCCGAATTCCTCTAAAAACACCACAATTTTGGGATCAACTCGAGTCCGTGAGAGAGAGAGAGAGTTAGAGTTAGAGTTCTAAAACCCTTTAAACCCAAAAGCAAACACAAGACTTTAAGATACCAGCAGGAAAACTCTAAAACTCTAAGCTCAAGAGCCTCCAGGCTGAAGTCCAACGCCGAGCCTGGCTCGTCCGCCGAAAGCGGGAGGAGGCCCAGACGTCCGGGCATCCTCGATTGCTGTTTTAGGGTTTAGTATAGGGGTCGTATTCATTACCAAGACTATTTTGGGTGGTTCCTGATTATAAGTATAGTATAATGGGCCCTAATGCAAGGTTCGGGTTGGGTAGCCATTTCTCCATTTGTTCATGGCAGCCGTTTGCCTCGACCCCACACCCAACCCCCTTTTTCCGGCATGCATCCTTGAATTCGACTGACCTCGCGTGACGCGGAGATGTCCCAAGCGCCGGGGATTCTCCAAGGCGAAAGAGCTCGTCCTTCTCATCAGCTTGGGCCAGGAGGGTGTCCCCTTTCACTGCACTGACATGGAACCCCGAAAATGCCGCATGGTCGATGACTGCTGCAGAGAGGGCTATGTGGGTTTCCGTGTTGGTCGAGAGGAGGGACGTTTTGGAGGAGAGACCTTGAAGATTTGTTTGGGTTGAGGGTTGACAATTTGGGTGCGGTCGTGGGGTTCTGCGACGACGACCCCCTTCCTAGACGTCATGGGTTCTCTTGGGAGTTTGGACTGTAGAGGAAAATGCAGGCTCTGTCACTCCGATACTTTACAACCGACTTGCAGTTCACCGCGAGATTTGCACCAAAGCATGAAACCCCTTGAAGCTTGCACCGAGGCCCACTGCCGCAAGACACTCCTTACAATTAGCCCTCCACCCCGACCTCAACCCCAACCTCGCATGCGATCTGCAGAGGTAGTGCTCGGAATCCCTGAACTTGGTTGCTCTTCTCATGACTCACAGGGATCCTGAGGGGGAGAATTGTGCGGTTATTTGTTGTCATACAACTCCAAGTCCCCATGTAGTTGCAACATGCCTCGCCTGACTTGTCCGAGTGTGAGCGCCGAAACCCCAAACCTTGAGCTCTACATGGTATTGTGGAGGCAAACTGCTAAAGGAAAAGAGGGCTCAATCAAAGGAAAAACCTTGAGCTCCTATTCCTTGAAGAGAAGGACAGCCGCAAGCTTTCGAGGAGCGCAGGCGCTGTCACGGCTGTGACGTGGGTCTCTGCCGCTGCCAGCGGCTGGTCCGAAGCGCCGGGGAGGCGAGCCCAGGGAGTGAAGGGCTTAGGCTGAGGGTTGGGGTGCAGCATACATCCTATGTGGGGTTTAGGGCTTAGGGTTGGAGAAAAGGAATTAAGGGGTTCGAGGTTGTAAAGCACTGGCGCGCTTGACTTGTTTGATGATGGTGAAGCTTATCTCTGGGAAAGCATCATGAATTGTTGGGCGAAGCAGAGGAAGGTATTCAGTTCCAGTGATTCACGCATGGATGGCGAATGGCACCAATGCAGCTCTGCTGGGGACTCCACAAGCGCGCTGCGCTGGCTTCAAGCTGGCAAGCTAAGAGTCTCTCCCCGAAGAAAGTTTTGGAGAATCTCCCAAAAGTAACGTCAAAGGTGCGAATAGACACGACTGCCTTTGGGCACTGGTGTATATCTGCATTTATCTGGATGGCATTGCACTGCACGGGCATCTGTAAGACAACGGTTGATGGAGGCAACACTGCATGTGCTGAAATTTGTAATTTGTAATCCATGGTTGGTGCAATATCAAACTGCATTTTAATGCCGAAATCATTGATCATGGCGTCTCAGAGACAGAAATCAGCGACACATGAGTGCCGTTGCATGGGATGCATGAGCGACTCGACATGAGGCTCGACCCCCAAACACACTCACTAAATGTGAGGTGTGAATCTACCGACATACTACTTGTATCTCTGCTTCGTGACTCGCTCAGCCGCCCAGGAGGCAAACAACAACTTTTTGGAGTTCTGGGGTGGGGAAGGATGCTTTAAGTTTAGGGGTTACAGCATGTTTAGAAGTTGAGCGTTTAGGCTTTGGGGGTTTTTAGGGTCCTGCACGAATGAATGAAGGATCCATGGTCGTTGGCTCGCCGGCATTGCTTCCAGGTGTGTTGGGCGGTGGCCGAAGAACAGCGGTGTGCTGCGGAGGAGGCAGCGAGCTCCCCGACCTCCAAGAGAGAGGAGGTGCAGGCCTATGCGGGATTGCTTCTGGGTGCTTTCGAGGTATCTAAATTTGAAACATCTGGGAGGTAGTTTATCAAGAGGTATCGAACCATAGAGCGACAGCAAAAGCCAAGACACGCGAGACTATGGTTCAGCTCTGCATGAAGAAATGTCTTGGGTCTACAGGTTGGTTCGATACTCGCGATGTTCTTGTGATGCATGAAGTATGCAAGTCCAAGCTGGCTGGGAGTGCTGCGGACGGTGATGTGAGATGATGGGAACAACCTGCTCGCTTATACATGGTGGGCAATGGTTGTCGCGGCGACGCAACATGTGAGCAGTCGCCAATCGGTGCGTGTTTTTTGTTGGGCCACGGTCGTCGCAGGTTGATTTGCTATTACGCCCACATTGAACATATCATTTCACGGCCTTTCGATCTTGGCGTGGTGTTTTTGTGGTGGTGGGATTTGGTCGGGGTCTTGGTTCGATAATTTTCTATTTATGGCGTTTTGTGCATGGGATTGAGGTTTCAGGTTCGGGGTCTGCAGATCCAGGCGTGGACCCAACGTGCCGGTCCCCCAAAAGGGGTTGGGGCTTCATTTTTTCGTAGGATCTGTGGTTTGGGCTACATGGGAAATACGACGCACTTTGCGCCTTCTGCAGCCGCTCGCAGTCTGAGAAACTATATGTGCATTTTCCATGCTACATGTATGCCTATTTCGGAGCCCTGCGAAGAATTTCCGGGGGCCAGGTCCCAGCAGGGGCCAGCCAATGTGGCACCAGGATGTATAGTCGTACAGGAAGTTATCAGGGTTACATGATCTTTGCAAGTTCCCATCTTTGGCGACCCAGCCGTGCTGAACATGGCTCGCGTGCTCTTGGGGCTCTGCAGTCTGCCACTGCTGGGCGCTGTGCGTGACCCGGAGGCCGACAGAAGCTTTAAGCATCAAATGAGAGCTGCGAGTCTCAGGCGAAGCGGCTTTACCCCAATGAATTTAAGGATCCCTTCCAATGCTGAGCTAAGCCGGGAATTGGAGTGCTTGACTCGGGGATGCCGTGGGCAGGTCTCCGACTGGACGCTAGAACCGGACCAGGCCGTGCTGGTAATGGTTTGCTAGATGCATGACTTCCCGTATGACATGCCTAGACTAGCTTCCTCGACTGCAGACTCGCGTCCCCGAAGCACGTGCTGCTGTGGTGCTTGGTCGCTGTATCGTTTTGCGACGTTTGTAATCGCCCACAGCACGACTGCACACTCAGCAGTGTACGTTTCGATCAAGCGGACCTTGCGAGAGACGTTTTTACGGGCAGGTAGCCGACCGCACCCTGCCGGAGGAGACAAAGGCTGCCGGCTTGGGGCCTCTGGGATGTTTGCAGAAGACATGTACAGACCACCTTACGTGTTGTGAGTACTTGGGAACGTTCTGGCTGCGGCAACACTGCTTAAGAACTTCCTTCGTCTTCCGACCAGATCCCCTCCTGCCGCACCCCGCAAATGCAATGCTATGACAGGCAGCTTCCAGCATGCTAGCCGGCGCTTTGGGACCGCGATGCAGCTCGGCAGCGCATTTGCGACAGAAGTTACGGCGCACTGCCCAGCAACTCCAGGAGATCAAAGGTAATGAGGCCTATACAGCACTACATGGATCGGTCACCCATACTTATCTCGATTGCCTCAACAATACTCCCCTAACCATAGTGCAGTACAATTCCCTGCAGCCACTCCACCAACCATGTCTCCTAACCTTGGGGGTGGACCCTCGGCAGTTTCCATGTGGGCGGCTGTCCCGGGGCGGTCGAGGCGATCCTGCGCAGGAGAAGGCATTACTCCAGGAAGTCTTGTCAAAGCTCGGCTTCGCAGCGAAGGTCCCGGACAAGTATTGTGGTTGGACCCAGGTCCGCTGTGGCTCCGGAGAGAGCAGCGAGTGCGTCAAAGAGATCGGCCTGAGGGGCCGAGGTCTGGATGGTCAGGTGCCCAAAGAGCTGGTCAAGCTGCGAGGACTCCATTTTGTCCTTTTAGACAGCAACCCAAAGCTCGCTGGGAACTTGCATGACTTCCAACACCTGACACAGTTGCAGGGGCTGCATCTGGACCAGACTGCAATCACCGGAAGCCTCCAAAACCTGCAGAATATGACGGACCTGCAAACCCTGCATCTGCAGCACACTGCAATCACCGGAAGCCTCCAAAACCTGCAGAATATGACGGACCTGCAAAACCTGTGGCTGGACCACACTGCAATCACCGGAAGCCTCCAAAACCTGCAGAATATGACGGACCTGCAAACCCTGCGGCTGGACCACACTGCAATCACCGGAAGCCTCCAAAACCTGCAGAATATGACGGACCTGGGAACCCTGCGGCTGGACCACACTGCAATCACCGGAAAGCTCGAGGATCTGAAGGAAGAGGGGCCAGTCGAGTAGAGTCGTAGGGAAGGGAAGGAGGCGTTAGGTCGTGGGTGCAGTTTGCTGCTTGGCGGGTGCCAGCCTGAGAGCTCCCTGAGAGGCCGCGTCAAAGCTGCGAGTCCTGGATCTCACCGGGACGAAAGTCACTGGAAAGCTCGAGGGCCTGCAGAATATGAGATGGCTTAAAAAGCTGCGTCTAATCCGCACTGAAATCACCGGAACTCTCGAGGGGCTGAAGGCGCCAGGCGTTGAAACAGGGCCAGCCGCTTGCCGCCCCACACTCTCCTTTTTCCTCTTCTCTCATCAGCAGGCGTTTAGATGCCACTGGGCAGGGTCTGACCCAATCCTACACGTAACGTAATTGCAGGGCTGCCTAGCTCTGTCTTGGACCATCGAGAACTAGTGTGTTGGGCACTGAAGTTGCTTTGCGGATGTTTCCGGGAGCTCCCTGAGAGGTGCTGAAAAATCTGCAACACCTGGACCTCACCGGGACAAAGGTCTCCGGAGACATCAACGAGATGATGGGGTTTGGATTCAACAAACTCCAGCTTCTCGAGGAGGCCCGCCTGACTGGCACCGAGGTGACGGGGCGCGTGACGGCGAGCTGGTTGGGGGCGCTGCGGAAACTGCAGATCCTGGACCTGACGGCCGGGGCCTGAGGGAGAAACTCGAGCTGCGTTGGTTTTGCGATGGTTGGCGGGACATGGAGACTGCATGACGCGCCGAGGCCAGCAAGGCCGCCGTTGTGCCTGATCCCACGAACATGAACGCGCTGAGAACGGATGGAACAGATGAAGGATCCAGATACGTAAGTGAAACAGCACTTCGTTTGCTGCCAGCCTTAACGCATCTTAGCGCGGCTTGACTGCACCGAGGTGTTGCCAAGATGCAAATAAGTTGCTTTGCTCTTCCAAGGCCCCCGAGTCGCTGGCCAAGAGCTCTGTGTCAGCCGAGGTCTCAGGATGCCCCTTGAACACTGCGGCTTCGAGTTTCCTGTTATTTCTCACTTTCCTTCGGCAAGCTCGAGTGGATGCGGCAGGCTGCAACATCACGAGTGACTTAGACATGCGCTTCTCGCGACACCATGGCCAAGTCACGGCCGCGACGCTGGATCTGTCCAAAAACCGCATCAGGAAAGTCGCCGTCATACCCGCTGGTATCCTCCTCTCCCTGGCGGAGAACGAGCTGCCCTTGAGTTTCGAAGCAGGGGTTCTGACAAAAGCGGTCGAGCGCGGGATCCGATTGGATCTCACGTCAGGCAGGGGAAGCTGAGCCCAACAGCGAAAAGAGTGGCAGATGATGCAGACCGCGGCTTCAGCTGCTATGGTTTGAAGGGTGGAGATCTGGACATCACGCCTTCACTGTTCCTTCCCGAGCTCTGTGGGTGCCTGCCCGGCTGGCAAGGGACTCAAGTCGCCTGCACGAAGTGCGGCCATGGCAGCCTGAAGGGATTTAAAGTTCAAAGAGGTTCGGGCGTCGGAGGCTTCAGGGGTACGCGGGCCAGCCCTCCCACTCCAAATCTCCAGCCATCGCCCAGGCAGTTACAACCCCGAGTTCAACCAGACCGAGTGCACCGTCTGCCCCCAAAACAGCAGCCACAAAGACCACGGAGCTGTGACGATGCAGAGTTGCCGGTGCGATGTCGGGAGGAGAGATATTCTCCCTGCCTTGCTACTGTAGGGGTTGGGTGTCTGTTTCTGGGTTCAATGTGTGTTTGTGTGTGTGTGTGTTGTTAGGGGCTTGCAGGTGTTGCACTTCTTGGGGTTCGGGAAGGGGATGGTGTGGAGGGGATCACGTCCGCTCAGATTGCGAACATGCCTCAAGCCCGAATATTTACGCTGCGACACAG
Organism: Symbiodinium sp. clade A Y106; assembly: GCA_003297005.1. Classification (NCBI taxonomy): domain Eukaryota; class Dinophyceae; order Suessiales; family Symbiodiniaceae; genus Symbiodinium; species Symbiodinium sp. clade A. The sequence goes on along the minus strand of BGNK01000133.1, from coordinate 222,049 downwards.
AGACGCTGGAGGTTTCTGGAGGAAGACACGCAGGTCACAAGCGTTTTTTTCGAACATGCCCAAACCACAGGTCTTTCTCAGAATTGCGTCCGTTTGTCCTTTGTGCTGCTTTCAGATGAATGACATTCCTGGAACAAGCCATCCTGTCGCGAGGGTCCATTCCACATGCACACATGCATAATTTGCGACATTTTCGTGTCACTGTGTAGATTGTTTAGAGTCTAAGCTTGAACCCGGAAGCAGCACAACGGCTTGTGCAGCACAGTCCACCGTCTGACAAAGCTTTATATCGCCGCCTGAGCGTTCGTCTGCTCTCTAAGCTCAGCACACTTTAACTAACCGGTCCCTGCGACGGGAGGGGTCGAGTTATCTCCTCAGCCTTGAAGCTTGCGGAAAATAGGAACAATAAAGAGAAACGCGAGAGAACGTCGAAGAATTGCCGAGTGGGAGCATGTGGGAGACCTGCTGCTCGCATGCTTCGCAGGATCTTCGACGATGGTCACGGCAAGGCCAGCTGCATGTGCGATCCGCATGCGGCCCTTTTCCGGGGCTCCTGCGCGGACTGCGGCGAGCTGCACCTGGACAGCCCGTAGAGGGCGAGATTGCTTTCTAGCAAGCTAACTATCTCTGATAGAGCCCATTTTTTGCATTTTGCCCATTTGAACTAGCACTTATGGTTTGTCACGGTGGCGACAGCACCCGCTGGACAGCAGCGTACAGAGATGGCTTTCGTTTCTGCGCAGGAGTGCCCTGACCCCGGCAGCAGAGCAGAAACGGCACGGCCGCAGAGGGGCTATGCCCGCCTCGAGCCCAATGCCCTCAGTGCTGCGAGGCGCCAATATTGGGAAGGAAACCCAGCAGTGCGAATTGAAGGGAAAATTTCACCTGCGTCTTATCGCCTGCCAGGTGTCTGGAGGAGGAACATTGCGGTGGCAACGTGAACGGCACAGAGCTGGGATGCACTCCAGGCTGCTTGCCTGCAGATCACGACACAACATTGTAGACTTGTAGAATCACTTTGCTGCACCGTAACATCGTCTTACCAATAAGGCCGCGCAGGGCCTTTGTGCATCACCTGCGCGGAGGGCTTCCGCAGCAGTGGAGGTCGATGCACGGAGTGTGGCAAAGCTGCGAAGATTGAGCGCTGGCCTATAGCGGCGGCCGCCGCGTTGCTGCTGGTCGTGGCAGGGGCCGTTGTCGCCTGCAGAAGGAGCTGTGCAGTTGAGGGTTCAGGGCGCAAGCACATTGGGGTTTCCGGTTTGGGGTGACACTTTCCTACTTGTCCTTTCGCAGGAGCAGTGCCGAGGAAGCCGCACAATCGCTGACGGCGTCGCCGAGCCTTCGCGACGCCTCATGGGCGGCAGTCGGAAACCATCTTTGTGCTTACAGGATTACAGACCTTACAGGGCTGGCTAAGACCAAGGATGCATAAAGTGTACCAGGTGGATCTTTCCGAGGCCCTTGGGTCGCTGCTGCTGGCCCAGGGCCCTGTGCTGCTGCAGCTGCTCCAACTCTGGGGCGTCCTCGCTGCGCTGCACTCGAGCGGCGGCCCGACAGAGAAGGTGGAGTGGGATCAGGAGCCGCCTCCAACGAGCGGGCGACTACATGTGAGGGGTTGCGGATGGCAAAGGCCACACCAAATCGAAGTTTTGAGAGATTTTCAATGAGAGGGCATCTACCGCACACAGAACTGATTGCATTGGAGGAGTTCGTGCAGTGGCTGCAGTTTACGGCGAGCGGATTGCGCGATGCACTGAGCCTCGAGTGCATCGACGGCAGGCCATGAGTAGGGTGCGCCAAAACTGCGAAGATTGGTGCCTTGTTCGTCGGGATTTGAGAAGGTTCCAAGTCATCTTCGCCCCTGCGAACAAAACAGCCTCGCTGGAGCGTCCGAGTGGCCAAACAGATGCCGCGTGCCAGGATGGCCGGAAGGGTGGGCGCCTTTGCTTCGCCCTGCCTTCCTCTGCTGCTCCTGGCGCTCTGTGGACTCGTCGAAGCCCTGCTCCGGGGCCAAGGTGGGAGATGGCACGAGGATTGATTTGGTGCTTAGAAGAAAAATTCGAGAGAGGTGTGGTCATGGGACGAATCTAGGAATCTATGACAAAGATGGCCGAGGCGTGAGTTTGGCGCTCAAGGTCCTGTCGGTGTTCTTCATCGGCGGTGCCTCGAGCTGTGCGAAACTCCTCCAGTGCCAGACGGTGGACGGAGGCTCTTGGTGTGATCGATTCGCGATGTGTTTAAGGCCGCACACGCTAGATTGACACCAGTGAGTGTGGCATCGATGCGTTGCGTAGCTTCGTAGCTGCAGGTGACAGCAGCTACTCGCATGATCTGACAATATTCACCGACCCGCCCCTGAAAGTGTTTTTTGTCGGATCCAGACCGATAGCGAAACTCCAAAGCTGTATACTCAGCAGATTTCAGCAGTACCTCCTCATGACTTGTGGAAGCCCGCTACTTGTGGAACGGTACCGTGTGAATTCTCATGCTGGAGCAGGTGGTTCGTCTCTGGGTGACTTTGCCTTCCGGTCTGCGCTGCCTCACTTGAGGCCGGATCTCTCGTTGCATTTGTGATGCACAGCTGATGTGATGAGATCTTCGAGCTTGGGTGAGGTGTTCGGACTCTCACGAGGAAGCGCTCTGGGCCGTGGTCTCAGCAACAAGCGCGCGTGGAGTTGCCATGGATCCCCCTGCTGAGCCGCATGTCCCATGTATAGCACAGAGCTAGTGCTTTCCAAGATGCATCCCCCAATTTCATGTCAACCCCTGTTCAGACACTCGAACATGTTTCACCTGCACCGCACAGGCGAACTACATCGGGTGGGGATGCTTCGCCTCCTACAGCTTGCTAATCCCCAGCTTCCTCCTCTACTTGATCGTCAGACAGAGAAAGGTCATGACCCGCATTGACCACTTCGTCTGTTTCGCCACAGCAGACCGAGAAAAGAGGAACTTCCAGGTGAGTGTACGCCCGTCGCTGGAAGAAGATGACAGAACTCGGGCAGCCATGGAGGACGGGTTGTGTTGCTTCTCGCAGATCCTGCTGCGATATTTGCAGTGTTTGGTAAAGCAGCACCTCTTAAAAGGCTTGCTCATGCATGCGGGCGTTTCCCACCATCTGGCTCCGTCTTTTGTTTAAGATTTTGTCGTGACTAAGTCTGTGCCTCGTTCTCTCCGAACACCAAGCAAACTTTCTAGGAGCAACGTCCGCGACCGACCTACAAGCGCAGAAGGCTGGATAAAGTACTACCAACAACCACTCTCCCACACGCGCTACAAAATCCACCTGCGGGTCCTTGCACACACTCTTCACGGCTGCGCTGAAAATGTCTCACGGCCCTCTCTCAGAGCTTTACTTGTAGCTGTCAGTATGACTACCGAAGTGCCAGAGCCAGAAGGACAAGGACGCGAAGGAAGCCTTTGCCGAGTACCTCATGGCAGCGGCCCTGGCCCACAGTGCCATCTACCTACACGGCCGAATCCGCCTAAAGCGGACTGCAGATACTATGCCCCTCAGTTCATGCAGGGGCATTTTCAATTTTCCTTCTGCTTGCACATGTTTAGGCGTACGGTGCAGGGCTCCGCTCTTTGGCTAACCGGTCGTTTGGGCAAGCAGAGGAAGATGGAGCAGATCGAGTCTCAGCGAGAAGCCACGGATGAATCTCAGCTAGACGCCGCTTGGCTTGGCTTTGTTGTTGTGTGCCCTGTGTGACGGACCCAACTGCGAGAGCAGCCCACGCCAGGTGGGAGTTTCCGAAAAGTAGGGTCCTAATAAGGATCCTACTATTTAGGGTACTATATTAGGGTCCCCTATTTTCGGAAACTCCCAGGTGACCAGCATGATGTCAGTGCTCGACCAGAGCGATGTGCACAAGAGTCGCTGCAGAGCCCTCACCAGGCGGGTCCGGTTTGTGGGCTTGGGGTGCCTCTGGGTTCAGGGCATGAGGCCCGTTCATCCAAAAAGAGGCCCGTTCATCAACTGGTGTGTTTCCCATCTTGGCGTGGGAGGGAGGCGGGGGGGTGCAAACATGTTGTGAAATCATGTCTCCTGAGCGTTGAATTATTTACTTGGTAGCATAAGTGGGGAGTGTTACGGAAGCGATACCGGAGCTGAGCTGATAGAGGTGTTGGCACGACCTGCAGGAGGTGTTTCAGGGTTTTGGAGTCTAAATGATTGAGGGTGTGAAGGGTCGTTTGCATAGTCGATTAGTTGGCGTTTCAAGGCTGCGGCTGAGTTTTGGCGGTGTGCTTAGATTTTTACTTAGGGTTCTTGAACACGAACACCTTGAGCCCCGCTCAAAATAGTTTTCGGGGTTTGCGGTGGATGTCTGAATCGTCAGAACGACCTCAAACCAGACGGGCAACTTTCGTTTCTCTAGCTTTGACCTTAGAATCCGTGACATGAGATCCTTCAAGTTGAATTGCAAGATCATCGGCCTTCTGCAACGCTTGCGAGGATGCTGGCGGAGAGGCAGATATTGGAGCAAGAGGAGTCCGACCGACGCCTGGATCCTTTGACGGGGGGTTCAGGCTCTAGCCGGTAGGGTTAGTTTCAGAAGGAGCTTTATACTGTTTTGGTCCTACCAGTCCGCGCAGCGTCATTGCCATAAACTTTCATAGGATCATACAGGATACAGACTTAAACTTCAGAGCCGGCTTTCGTTCGTTGGGGCTGAGCTTCTAGATGGTTGTTCGTGAATGTCAGCACCTCTATGAAGCGGCTTGTGGGACTTGACAAAAACACTGAAACTCAGGAATTTTGATGGGCGCTAAGGAGATTTTCTTCAAATACGCAGCCTGGCTGTGCAGGCTTTCATAAACTATGTGCCATGCATGCGCTAGTCAGGTTACTGCGCTCACGAGCTTGGTACGTGTGCACCGGAACCCTTCCACAAAGGGAGATCGCTGCAGACATTCAGCCTTTCAGGGAGTTTTGGGTTCTCGAACTCAGGCCACGTGTGAGAACGTATGGCTGGAAGTTGCCATGAAGCTGATTTCTGGTGCAGTGGTCGTTGTGGCTCTGTGGCCGCACGAGCAGATGGCAGAAAACTGGACTAGGAGCTTGCGGAATCAGATTTCAGTTGCCGCCCGCAGTTGTTTCGTTGCAAGAGTGCGGACGCCCTTGTCACAAAACCTTAAGCCTTAGTCTGCGTGCTCAGGTGGCCATCAAATCCTTGATGATGACGCTGCTGTTCACCATGGGCACAGCCATCCTCCTCGGCTACCAGAAGCCGTACCGGCAGCACCAGGCCTGAGTCACAAGAAAAAGGCACTGCTCTGACACATGCCCATGCTGCAAGGAGGGCAGTTGCCCATGGCGCCGCCTGTCCGACTTCGTAGAATGCCATGCTGCCATTGAGCCGAAAGCCCGAATGCTCACACAAAAACCTGAGCAACCTCCTTCAGCCTTGTCTGGGGTGACACTAGCTAACCATTGCTTGTACCCTGGTCACGACGTTGCTACGGTAGTACCAGGGCTTTCATTCTGTTCATTCACGCCCTGCAGGTGAATGACTTGCAAAGTTGCTGTTTTTTATGTGTCTCGGCTGCAAAAAGGCAAGCGCTCGTGGCAAAGCGTCCCTGTGGCCCCGAAGCGCCGCGACCCCGGCCCGGTGACCCTATGCTAGTCGAATGCAGTCGAGACTCCATGTATTGCAGTTGATGTCGACGCATTCTATGCTGCACACCGAGGTTTATCGGCGTCAGCCGTGGGCTTCGCTATCGGCCAGCTGTGGCTCGCCCGGTGCGCAGTGGCCCTGCCTTTTGCCCTGGCAGGGGTGCAGTTGCTCTTCCCAGGCGACATTGCTGCACTCATGATTGCAAGATGCATTGCTACATGCATTCGACCACCGCAAATGTCGTCTGCTGTGCAGATGGCCCGGAAGCGCTGGCGCTGCGCCTCTTCGAGGCGGCTACGCTCTCCTCCCCTGCAAGCGGGAGCGGGAAGGAGGCGGGAGGGAAGGAGACATGACAGAGAGAGCGAGAGCCCTACGCTCGGCAGAGAGAAAGTCGCGAGGGAGAGCCCAGAGCTTCCAGCCCGAGCGGTCTCAAAGAAGCTTCGGCACCGGATCGCGCAGGCTGGCCGGGCGCGCGGCCCGGAGCTGCGGCCTGGGTGCTCTCTGGAGCTCTCCGTGACGCCGGTAGGAATCAGCTTCTGGTGAAAAGGGGGAGGCGGCATTTCATCATGTACAGCTTGTGAGAGCATGCATCTGTAGTTTCCTGGCCGAGACGTGGCCGTACCACTTCCCCTTAATCCGCGTGTGACGGCCGAAGGCTGTCACGGGCGCTGAGGGATGGATTGTCAGGAATCGAGGATTCAACATCCGCTGGAGTTTGCTGTCCGTGAAGGACAACGCCCGGCTCGCGCTGGGAGAAAAGAACAGTGGAAGGGATGAGGGAGGCGCTGAGCTTGGAATTCAGCACACTTCGGGCAGACTTTGCTTTCTGAAGCTCGTTGCCCAGTTTGAGAATGCACAGTGAAGGTTCTTCCGTGTTAGGCAGGAAGATTTTCCTTGTGCCGGTCCGGGTACTTGCACACGATTGGCAATTTTAGGCATAGTTCTCGCAGCTGCTTCCGGACACCCGGACGAGATAGATGTTCGCTCACCTTCTGCAAAGACTCATCGCGCGACAGTGGATCCGTTTTGCATCTTATTCAACATATTGTCCGTATTGCCTGTCTTCATGCGTGATTGGTCCGGAACAGTGAAAGTATGGAGAAGGGAGAAAGCAGATGCGATGGAAGGGAGGACGCCATGTGTTCGGACATATGTGTGTCTCTGAAGTGGCTGCAGGGCGTATCCTAGAGTCGTTTCTTGAGCAGATGTTCATTTCCGCGATGACGATGATGTCCTTTCTGGATGCTACAACAAGACGTTTCCACTTCCAGAAGATATTGCTGGCTGATTTAGCGACCTTTCGAGAAGCGCAGCTCGTTTTGTCGTCGCGCTCGATGCTCCTGCTGCTGTGGTGTCGTTCGCATTTTCGCCGAATGGGTTCTTTGTCGCCTTTTCACGTTCTTGCTGCCTACCACAAGGCGCTTGATTCCGACTCTCCCTGTCGTCATGTAAGCCTGTGATGTGATGATGCCCGTCTTTGGTGGCCTTACTTGGCGAGAGGAAATTTCGGGGCGGCCAACATAATACGAACAAGAGTAAGCCTGAGCTGACGTCCGTGATGCTAGCTGGACAGTCGGCATTCAGCTGACTTTTCTGATGCTGTCCATTATTTCTGCCGTTCAGAATCTCAGGCTTGGGGAATTGGCTTTGCTTGTCGGCTGTCAATGCGAAACTTTCTCCGAAACTTCGATCTTCGCATTTCGAATGCTTTGCTATGCATATGCATCCATATACATGTGGCGACACCTTGGGCACCTGAGCTTCTGAGTAGCGACGAAGGAGGACTTGCGGCGTGGCCGGCAGTGGCTTCTCCGGGAGCTGCGCGCAATCCTTCTCATCGTGGTTCAGGCAACAGCTGATGCCGTTGTCTAGGCCTGCAAAAAAGCATTCGAGTAGCAGGAGGAGGAGGAAGGAAGGAGCCTACCGACGCCCTTCAGGACGTCGAAGTTCTGTTGCATTCATCCAAACCCGCTGTCATCGTGAGTGAGCTAAAGCGAACCTCACTACCTCGATTTGGCAGACCAAAGCTTGCAACCCTCAGCCCTGAAAACCTCAAGGCCTGAGCGTTAAACAAACCTGAGCCGGGAATTTTTCAAGCACATCGAAGCCAAGCCCTGAGCTCCAATGTCCAAAGCCTTCAAGCTGCCCCGTCAGGAGGACCCCCGCTTTGCCGAGCTGGCCGACTGTCTGACAGCGGGCGGTCAAATCTAAGGGGCTCTTTATATGCATATAGCCCGAAACTCCTATATGCTAAAACCCCTGAGCAACAAAAGCCAAGCGCTCTCCTTAGTTTTGGGTGATCTCTACTGTCGGGTTTAGGGTGCAGACAGGGGCGCTGCCCAAAGGCACTGCCCTCTCGGCTCTGGCCGATGCCTTCGACCCTGCAACGGATTTTAGAGATGCAGTCGCTGTGGGCTCTTAGGAGCTTTCAGGTTGGAGAGGAACGCGGGTCTGCCGGGTGGGGGCGGCGGAGGGCAGGGTGTCTTTTTGAGTGGGAACCGCCAGCGGATTTCGAACTTCGGTACGTCACATCTGTTGCAGGACAGAGGCCATCAGCCTTCAGAGTCGCAAGTTGAGCATGGAACTTGGGAGGCAGCAGGCTGAGCTTTAAGGTTTCGGGCTCCAGCAACAAAGGCGCAGGGTTTAGTGTTATGTAGGGCTTGGGACCAGGGCTCTGTCATTCCTTCGGTTGCCATGCTTTCGAAGTTCCCGTCGCTCACCCTGCGTAGCAATCCGGTGTCAGAAGCGCTGCGTGGAGAAATAAGGAACACAGACACTGCGGCTTACCGAATGCTCCATGAAGTCACCTTCAGCTGTCCTGGGTGCGCTTTTCTAACCGTTATCATCATTCCAGACTCGGTCGTTCGCAGCTTTGGGCCAAGCATGTTTCAGAGTAAGAGGCCACAGAAAGACTGATGATTACAGTTTTTTTTGGCAAGCTGGTTTCAAATCCGCCAAACCTGCCTGCCTGGAATCTGTTTCGACACCATGCAGCAACTTCCAAAGCAGACACCAGTGCAAGACACCACTTTTTGCCTAGCAGACCACGCAGCCTTCCGATTGCCTTCCTTAGGCCCGGGGAAGTTTTGTCTGCGGCTTTTTCTCGACGATGGCTCCGATTCGTGCCAACATGGGCTCGGAGTGGCACTACTGGCTTTCTTGTTGTGGGAGTTGCAGGTCATAGCTGTTGGGAGTCTCTTGAAGCTTAGACCCGCGACCATCGTGAGGATAAGACCCACACTCCGATACAGCACAGGCCCCCTGAATGCCCCAAAGCATCGACTGCTTACACCCACAACGATCACAACCCACAGCACTTGGTTCCCTGCGAGGTGGGCTTGGTGGGTGCCATGCTTGCCTCGATGACAGGGGCCAGCAGCTACCTGAGTGGCGATTGAGTTCTTGCCTGGTACGCCGGTTTATGGATCGGCTCCAGCAGGTTTAGAGTCGGTTGATGTTGGTTACTTCGAGACGTGGAGTACAGTACTCGGCAGTGCTCACTTCTATGCAAATCTATACAGGTTTTGAGGGCCAACCTGTGGCCTGCAGCCACGGAGTCGCATAGAACCGGACTGGACATGCTCAGCATCGGCTGCAGCCTCTACTTGCGTGAGGCCGCAAGCGCGGGATGTTTGAAGAGCCGGACATGTTGGCGAAACGCCAGTGCATCCGGCCCCGAGGCTAAACGAGTTCTGTCGATGCAGGTTCTCCCCTTGGCTCATCTCTGCCTGCTTTCCTGAATTTAGCTTAAGTGGTTCCCGGTACAACTTGAGAAGTCCGTAGCGGTAGCCATGGACGACGGAAGCTTCTTCGGGACAGCCTTCGGTGTTTCCTCCTGCATGGGAAACCAAGGAACCCCGAATACCAGTGCCTTGGCTGCTTGCGGCAGTTTCCACCAGGGGCTTTCGGACGTTGGGTGACTGGTAGAAGCTGCAGGCCCGTTTTGCATCGTAGAGTTTAGTATGCAAAGCAGGGTTCGATCGTAGCTCTGTCAAAAGATACAGGAATTCAATTCTTCTTTGGCTGAGCTAGGTGGAGGATGAAGGGTGAGTCGCGACGAGCTTTCGCGATTCTTCGGCTTACTGTACCTAGTCAAGGCTTAAAGTGATCGCAGCCATCAGATATGCAGGGCTCGAGACCTCAGCTAACAAGCAGACACATCGGTTAGGGGGAGCGGCCCCTGACACCACCCACTGCTGAAAATCCTTCTGCTCGTAATGGCATAGACCATCCCCAAAGCTTACGCTACTTAAGGCAGTGAAGGATTCTCCCATCAACAGCAACCCTGGCCTTGGGAAGCCAAAAACCGCTGAACTAAATCCGCCGAGCCCTTCGACCTAGAATCACGACCTCCTGTACCCCGAAGCTCTGAAGCTCTGAACGTTGGCCTCCTGCATTGTAGCCAGAGCCCGAATCAGGTGGAAAGTGCATCCGAGAGAGTCCTCAAACCGAAACCTGAAAATACTCTAAAGTAGCCGCCTTACTATAGGGGCTTTAAGAGTTAGAAGAGGGTTTTAGGGTCCATTATACTATAGTTATAATAAGGAACCCCCCACCAACCCAAGCCCCGAATTCCCCCACCGAAAGCAATGACAGGGCTGCTTTCCAGATGTTCGACCGCGACCTCAGCGGGACGATCGACCTCCAGGCCCCTCCGGGTTTTATGGAATTAAAAGGTGGTTTAGGATTTAAGGTTTATGCTGGCAGTCATCAAGTCCGGTTTCAAAAAAGGTTTATGGAGTTAAAAGGGGGCTCACAGTTTGTGTAGAGTGTGGCCACCCCTTTTTGTGGGTTTTGGTTGAGGTTTGGAGTTTAGGTTTTAGGGTCGAAGGTCCGGCGGGGTAATTTTAAACAGGCCTTACAGGGTTTCCTTCTCTGGACGGGGTTGAGATGGCTCTGTAGTATTGTGGTACATAGGGTTTGTGGGAGGATGTAGGTCTAGGCAGTAGGGAGTTTAGGGTTGAACGGGTCAGGGTTAGGGCTAGGGGATTCGTGCGAAAGTGCTGTGCTCGCCGATGCTCTTCTTTGGGAATCCCAACTACTTCTAATTTGCTTGTATATATGCATTTAAAAGCGGCGCCATGGAGAGCAGCAGTGCAGAAGAGGGTTTTGTATAGCCGGTAAGTAGGGAAGGACGGCATGACTCTATATCCCCAAATCCCTGAATTAAGCCTCCTGTCACGAAGCCCTTACAGTAAGCCCTACATTCCCGAAATCCCGTAAGAAGCTGTGCGTCAGGAGCTGAACTCCGCGCTTCAGGCCGTCAAGTCCGTCGTCGAGCCTTGCCAACGTATCCATGTACATGTAAATATACATACATGCCTACAAACATGTATACACGCATCGAAGCAGGTGGTTGCAGCAGCACCTGAGTGAATGCGTGTGGTATATTTTGTCTGACAGCCGCAGTTGGCTTCAGTTCCCACTGGCACGCTGCCACTCTGGCGTATGCTGGCTGTGCATGTGTCCAGTGCCACCACAGGCCAGGAGCTCTGCGTAGTTGCGGCGGGCCGTGACTGGACGGTGCACGAATTCAATGTGAAGCTCGCCGCCCAGCAGGATCGGCTGCCGCATAACCAGACGCTCCTAAAGGGCACGCGGGCCTTGCAAAAACTGGAGCTTCTCAGGGATGCCTTGGACACCGAGGGGGCAAGCACTTTGGAGCTTCTACTGGTGCGAAGGTCCTGGGTGGTGACGGTGGTCGATGCCCGCAGTTCCGGGGAAACTGGGTTCTTTTTAAGGAATCTAATTTAAGTCACCACAATCCGGATCTATAGATATTAATATGGTTTCTTTATTACAGCAACTTAAATTAAATCCCTTAACAAGAACCCGGATCTATAGATATTAATATGGTTTCTTTATTATAGTAACTTAAATTAAATCCTTTCACAAGAACCCAGGAAAGCTCGGACGAGAGCATGGAGAGCTCCGACGGTTCGCGGCCCAAGGCCCGATCACTCGAGGTGGAGGTGGCTTGCCTTTCAGCCCATGGGCCCATCTTATTTGGGATTTCTTGAAAGCCACAGCTTATGAGCCTTCAGACTAAGCCCCAAACTTCGGAAACTTCGAGGCTTTCAACAACAACATCTGAACGCCAAGACTCACAAGGCCGAGGCCATGAGCCCTCAACCCTCAACCCCAAATGCAAGGTGGATGTTGAAGCGTATCCCGAGTGTAGTCTGGGGGAGTTTGCCGTGAAGATCGCTGACAAGCTGGCTTTGGAGCCGGCTACCCGCCCAGTGCTCCAGGTCCATGGGAAGCTGGGTCTGTTTGGGGGTCTGGGGCTGGGGTGTATGATTGAGGGTATTTGGGCTTTAGGTTTAGGCTGTAACTTTTTTTCTGTTCTTTGTCGGTTTTATAGTTCTTGTGCGCGAGTACTGCTTTATAGTTTTTGGGTGCGAGTACTGCTTGCGGTTGTTCCGCTCGTTTCCGTCCTCATTGAGTCGCTGAAGACCAGATGCAAGAGGGCTCTAGTGGGACAACGGTGCACTCTGGCACTGCTACGAGTGTTATGACTGTTGTTGCAACAATCATTCTTGCAGTTGCCAAAACGGAGGTATGGAGCCGACCATGGACATATAGTACAGCTTACAGAGGTACCTAGTTTACTTTTCTTTCACAGAGCACGAAGGAAGATGCTGCTTTGGGGCGATGACGCCAAGAGGACGACCTTGATGGAACTGGGAATCCAGCCAGGCACGAAGGTGCAGGTGGGCGTGGACGTACTAAGGGTAGAAGCGATCCGAAGAAGGGCCATGACTACATGCAAAAGACTCGACACATCAGGATTACCTAAGCCCCCGGAGCCTTCAATCCAAAATCTAACCCAGGAAAGCAAGAACTTCAACCCTCCCCAGATCCTGCTTGTCCGAAAACCCTCCTCCCCGCCCCAGGTGGTGAGCACTGCCGAGCTGACTTTGGCATGTGTGGGAAGGTTCGGAACCTCTCGGGATGCCCCACAGCCTTAATGAAAGAGCCTGCTATTGCAAAATTTGTTTTACTAAGCGTTATCATCACAATTCAAACAATACTCAATCCTTGATTGAGGTATTCTGGAGTCTCTGGATCGTGACATGTTCTGTTTATAAGGTGTTGGTAATACGTGTCAGAAGATGTAGCAATCCGACGTTATCGTGGCTGCGTGAGGTCGCAGTTGTTGTGCTGGTAAGCAATTACGCGACAACCTGACTGCACAACCCCAAACCCCGAATTTTCAAGGTGATATGTGGTCCTCCGTAATTTTTTTTCCAGCTGCAAACTGGTCAAGGCCAACTTTGCAGAGCCGACGCTCCGAATTCTTGGAGTCGAACGCGGCCTTGTGTCTCATGGACACTGGGTGGCATTTGAGCTTAGGGTGCTCTCAGCTTGTAGCTTCAGTGAGAAAGTTGCGTATGTAGATAGGACGCATGACAGCAGTGCCCACTCAGTAAATAGACCAGGGTGGAGATATGTAAGTGAAAACAATCAGTGCTCTTCCTTTTGCCGCAGGGTTTTCCTGGTTGTCGATGTGAGCTTGTATCCCAGGCTGGCCATTGGCCCTAAACCTAAAAAGAGTCGCAAAAGTTGAGGACCAGTGCCAGTTGGGCGATCTGATGCGACGATTCCCGGACAGGCGCGCACCCCATCCTGGGCCACTGGAGGCTCTCGCTGTCAACGGGGTCAGACTTGGGTTTAGGATCTGGGAGTTTCCGAAAATAGGGGACCCTCATATTGTACCCTAAATAGTAGGATGTTTATTACAAGGGCCCCAAGATAAGGTACCCCTTATTTTCGGAAACTCCCATCTAGGAATGATGGTTTTACATCTCGGGGTGTTGAGGCACTGAACGCTGGCGAGTTCTTTGGTGGCCATTGTGGTGTTTGCTCGAAAAACCGAAAAATGCCCAAACGCTCAAGTCCTCCCTTGGGGTTTTAGGTTGTCGGAAGCTCCGGCGAGCTTTTTCACGAGGTGCTCGACCATGGTCTGGGGTCTCACCACTGCGACTGCCTGGCGCGAATTCCGGGGCTCCTTACACTCTGCGAGGTTTCCTGGATCACCCGAAGCTCGGCGTGGGCAGACCTGGCTCCCATGGATGTGGATTGTTTCAACGGCACCCGACGCTACCAGCGATTGGTTGTGAAAGACGACCGCTTGGCACAGATGCTTTGGGAGCGGGCGATGCCCCTGATCCAGGAGGCTCTCTCACAGCAGAGCAAGAGACCCATGGGCTTCGGCTGTGCACAGGGGGACTGGGAGTTGGAAGGGCTGAACCCATGCTTCCGGGTGAATTCCTACGGACCTCGAGGCTTTCTGAAGCCTCACCGGGACGCACCCTTCAGTCCCGACCTGAATGTCCGATCCCTGTGCACGCTGCTGATTCCACTGAGCTCCGCAGGAAGGACTCGATTCTTCTACCCATTGCAAGCGCTGGATTCCCGTGGGATGACCCTTGAAGAGGAGCTGAAAGCTCGGGGCGGCTTAGATTCCGGCTTCCGAGCCTTGGACGTCCGGCTCGCGGCTGGTGCGGCACTTCTCTTCGGTCAGTCTCTTCTGCATGAAGGCATCCCAGCAGATGGGCAGGGCCACAAAATGCTTCTCCGAACAGATGCACGGGCCTCGGCGTAGAGTGCCGTGTGCGGGCAACGAGAGTCAATGGAGCTGGGATGGGTGTGCGATCCCCTGATCGGGTTCCATAGATCTGTTTTGAGGTTCAGCATTTCTGCCAGGACATGAGGCAAGAGGTTCACTGCATTGCATTGCAGGGAAAGATCAAGATGCCTTGCTAGAGAGGGCCTGGGTCCAGACCGAACCGAAGTGCTCAAGCAGCAGGTCCTCGTCCGTCGCGTGCCACCCATCCCGAGGGTGCTGCTGACTCCGGCGGAACGGAAAGATCAGTCGGCTGCCCTTCGATGGCTTCTTGGCTCCACCGTCGCCACGACTGGTACTGGTGCTACTGCTACGACTTAGTGCTAGTGAACTAGTGGCACACACGGCAACATAGCCACCTCTACCTTTGCTACCGAGAATTACCGAGGTTCAGGGAGGCGCAGCACCACGAGTTGAGGGAGCAGCCCAGCAATGAACTCTACGAGCGTGCGCTGTCCTACCGCTATTTCCATCCCAGCAAGGATGCTGCCGAGGCCCTGGAGGTGCTGCAGGAACCCTCCCGGTCAGAGGATACATCCGCCGAGCCGCAAGTACTCCCAAGCCTGCTGCTCGAAAGATATCCACACTTCGCTTTACCCGAGCTGGTGCTTCTGAAAGGCCCGGTGGCTGCTTTCAGACTCCCAGAACCAGAAAAGCAAGTGGATCCTGGTCCTAGAGAAGGATACCCTCCGAGTGCACCTCAGGGCAGCACCTCGAAGCATCTGCGTGTCTCGGCCATGTATGCCCTCCATCTGCTCGGGCATCATGCTTACAATGAAGGTTCAAGCGTGTACACGGTGAAC
Source organism: Symbiodinium sp. clade A Y106 (assembly GCA_003297005.1). Classification (NCBI taxonomy): domain Eukaryota; class Dinophyceae; order Suessiales; family Symbiodiniaceae; genus Symbiodinium; species Symbiodinium sp. clade A. The sequence continues at coordinate 206,999 of BGNK01000133.1, read as the reverse complement.
TTCGATCCCCGGACTCAGCAGGTCACAGCCGTTCCACTCCGAGAGTTGCTCCAAGCAGTTTTTCATGCCCAGCCCCTTCATGGTGCGGTCTACAACGTGGTCCCGCGCAAGGGCCTCTTGATGGACACGGAGAAAGACTTCCAGGCCGTGACTAGTGATTTGCGAGAGATGCGAGAGCTAGGGGTTCAGGGTTCCCTGAGGTCAGCGTGGATCGAACTCACATGGCCCTGCAGCATGGATGCTTCCACACCGGCCAGGACAGCTTTCAGTGACCTCGAATCAACTTGCGATGGCTTACGGCTTCGGGGTTTTTCGCAAAAGAACCTGACACTGCTCCCATGAGGCTACTCTTTCTGTGGATGTCGCAGCTTTCAGAAAGGTCAACGAATGTCCGGGACATTGATGAATGTGTTTTAGTAGAAGCCCCTGCAGTGAGGAGCACACATTATGTGCAGACCGAGGATAGCACACTGTCTAAGGAGCCTTTGCGAGAATCGGAAAGTCCGGTGAGATGAAATGAACTCGTTTTTGTCGCTGGCATACGATCCCGCCGCTACCTGCTACGAGGTTTAGTCACCCCGGTCATGCTTTCCCAGAATAGTAGTGTACGCTCCCAATCAGAAATCCCGCCATTCCAACCGGAATTGAATCGAGTTCGAAGGACTTGTTGGCAGGCTTCAAGAGTGAGGCGTACGGCAGAGAACCAGGAGACGATCTGCGCGAAGATGACGGGGACCTGTGTTGAGTTTGAGAATAGGGCAATGTCTCGGCCCTGAACTTGAACTGAGTTCCGAGCGACTAGACATTGATGTGGAGCTCTTTCATGCGAGTTCCTTTGTGTCAGCTGTTTTTCATTATACCAGCAGAAGCATGTAGGTGCTTGGTGGAAACAGCTTCACGTGGAGATAGATTATCACAGCATGTCGCGCCATAGCTCGGGTGTCACGTGGGGTTAAAGCGCAGCAAAGCTCAGAAGTTTGATGTCCAGGGCTCAGCTTGATGTCCAGGGCCGAAGGGGAAAGGGGACTCCGGAAACGATGCCTTCAAAGTCGGTAGGCAGGAGCAGTGGATGGCAGCCTCACAGCAGGAGATCACCCTAGTTTCAAGATGGCACACGCTTCCTAGAAGGACCTCAACTTAGAGGCGTTCAGCGAGCTTGTTCGGCGTCGGTACCAGGAGCCTTCGGCCCTTTTGAATGACTCCCACTTCAGTCTGATGTTCTGACTCTCTGGTAAAGAGCGATCTTTCCAGCAGCTGGCGCTGCTCTTGTTTGCTTGTGTTTGGTTCGAGCATTATGATTATGGCTTGTTCCGACTGTATCTAGAAACTACACCACTGACGTTGTCCATGTCCTTCCGTGCTTGACCGCAGGGCTGCTTCCGGGTTTTCTAGTTAGTGTGGGCCTCCGCTGGCACCCGTGAGAGTGCTTCGTTACCGTAGCTGCGCGGTAACCGTTTGCGGGTTTGTTGCTAGCATTGGGATCAACAGTCAGTAGTGTTGCGGGTATCCTGGTTCAGTCTGAGGCTATGGGTCCTGAGACTCGAGGTCTACTGTCCAGCCCAACCTCGCGTTTGCAGTGCTCGTACGCACTAGCTGTCCTGCTCCCTGCCTGACTGCCTTTTGATCTGTCCGTCGTAGTTCAATCCCAGAGTCATGACGACCTTCAGCACTGTATAGCATCTCCTTACAGCCCCGTACCTCATTCTACTCATTCCGGCGCGTCTATTCGACTTTGCGGCCGCGCTTTCTGCACGAGGAGACTCTCGGCCGTCTGAGGGGATTGCCAGCAGCGACGATTCCGGACCATCCGTGCATCACACCCAGGGTGTTTCAGGAGGTTTGGGGCTTTAGGGCTTCAAATGTGCCGCAGATTTGCCTGGCCCTCAGTTTCTGTTCTTCCCGGCAGTCTCAATAGACCTGGATGCAAAAGGGCTTCAAATGTGGCCTCAGTGATTCCTCCTACTACAGTTTAAGGATTTATATTCAATGGTATGATATATGTTGCGGCTACTTTGCGGTGCAAAGCTTATTCGGGAGGTTCCGGCCGGCGCCGCAATGTGGGATGCGGGAAGCAGCCGAAACCACCGCCCTCACAACTGTATCTGGTTGCGTCTGTAATGGTTGCAGGACAGTCATCGCACGGCTCAGAACAGTTGCAATTCATGGAAGTGCTGCCTACTGCATAGTGTACATGAGTACTTGTTGAGATGAGCCGTCGAGTTCTTAGAGGCCCGGAGCTTGAGAAAGAGGATATCGTAGGTTTGGAGTTTGGCCAGGTGCTCCATCTCTGCAAGTCCAGTCCCCACAAGTGTACTTTAGGGGCCTTAATAAGCAGAACAGGGTTGCGGGGTATATTATACCATAAATATTATAAGAACCCTCAAAGTAGTATAGGTAATTATTTAGGCCCCTGTACTAAATGTGTACCCTCCTGACTGACAGGACTGGCAAAGGTATCTTGCCAGACTGCTCTCAGACGAGGTGCCACTTCTGAAGCCGCCCTCACCCCCACATCCTGTAGCAATACGGACGATGGCAACACAGGCTTGAATGCTACATTCGGAACTTTTCATGATTCCTGCCAGTTCAAGTCACAACATTGAACCCAGAATAAACCCAAAACCTTGAACCCTGAACCCTAAGTCCTAAACCCAAATAGAGGAACGATACAGAGAAGATTAGCATGGCCCCTGCGCAAGGATGACACGCACAAATCGAGAAGTGTACCAAGTAAACCCAAATAGACTCTAAGAAAACTAAAGCGCACGAGACCTTGAAACCTCATCCGAGTTGTGGCAGCATGATTCCAGACCCTACAACCCTCAAGCTACGCAGGTGGGAACAAACCAGAACGTCCTAAAGGTTTGTTTTGGGATCTTAATTGTTTTAGGACGAGGGATTCTGCCGACACTTATGGTCAAGCTAGAATACATGTCGGTAGTGCGGCCTTCCCCCGCCCGGAGTCGCTCATATCGCGCAATGCGCATCTGTACAATCCTTCCTGCCGTGTGCGAGTTGTGAGAGTTGATACCCATACCCTAAAGCAATGAACTCTGAACCGAAAAACCTACAACCCTGCCAGGGCACTGCCCCGGGCCTGGATGTCGTAGCCACAGCCATCGGGTCTCGGGAGAAGGAGGAGGAGACTTCGATCATCATGCTCGGCATGTTACCTCTACTACTGCTACTGCTACTGCTACTAGACAAGTTTGAGTTTACTACCCTGTTCAAGTTCTCGGGAGGACGACCAGTCGAATGTCTTCCGTTCAGAAGACATTTCGGTGCAGGCGCAGCTGTGGAGACATGTGGAGACTAGAACCTAGAAGGAAGAGTTCTGCTGCAAGTTCTGGTAACCACCGCAAGACAGCAACACAAGCATTCATAGTACTCTGACATGGCGCCCACCTCGGCATAGTTTCTGGAACTGCTGGCACTGTTGCAGTGCCCAGAACTGACGAGACTTTCGTGTGGCGTCCTAACCATGAATTCTCGGCTGACGAGGCCTGTCCGATGAACCACCTCGTCTTCGACTTTAGCAAGCACGAGCTGGTGGTGCCGGGCCTTAACATTCTTGCTAAATTGCCGCCGGGCCTGTGTGTCGACTAAGGTTAGCCTATGTGAGTGCCGATGCCTTGAACCCTAACCCGAACTGCTAAAGCCCCCTGCGAATACAAGGACTTGAAGACAGAAGCAACGAGAAAAACAGCCCGGACCTCTACCACCTAGCATTGCTGTGACGAGTTGGGTAGCCGGTGATCACTCTTTCTGATGTCTTTTCCTTTTTCTGTATGAGTTGGCAGTGGTCGGCGTTTCCACACGAGAACTACAGCAACGAATGATTCACACCTCGTCCAGGCCGGTCGTCGTAACCCACAGAACTGACGCGTCTGCAGCTGGTCATCACTGCTAATACCACTGGCAGCAGGACGTTCTCTGACGATGACGATGACGATGGTGTTGATGCTGGTGGTGATGATGCTGATGCTATCGATGCCATGAAGACCATGACCACGAAGTTTTTGATCATGTTGATGCGATTCGTTTTCGTTTCGATTACTCTGATCACCAGTCTGCCCTAGCCGGCCCCAACCAAAAGCTTGGATCTGCCCTTTTCCGTCGCAGCAAGAAACACCTCGCAAGGTAGTTGATCCCTGTCAATCTGTTTGCTCAGGTTCGGGCGCAGGCGCAGGCGAGCCAGGCAAAAGGGCCTCACGATCCAGAGGCCGGGCGACGTGTTCGGTTGTTTTCTATCACTGTGTGCGCGTGGATTTTGGTTTAGGCTGGATGTTTGTTTGTCAACTCCAAAGCCTTTCAACCGTAGGCCCTGTGGCTAGAACTTCTGCAGCAGTACCGGGCTTCCGCCGTCGTGGTTGCAGTGGCTCGGGTGCAATCAGTCGTCTTCGGCTTCATCATGCTGCAGACTGCTGGCTACGACTAGAAGGATAAAAGACATAGTTTGTTCTGTGTACGGTCGTAGGGTATTTTCCGTCATCGAAAACAGTTAAAGCTGGGCACCCGTTCTCATTTGGGGGCTGGTCCAGGTGATCCGTATCCTTGTATATACTTGCATCGTCAAGATTATCGCATGAGCACCACCGACTCTACTAACCTGAACCTTTAGTGCCAGCATTCAACCCTCAATCCTGCATCTGCGTAAACCTGAACTTACCCTTTGGAGGGCAGAAGTTGCGCGACGGTCCTCCTTTCCAACTCAGGACTGCGTGCTCACGTTTGCTGCTCGCAGCGAGCAGTCGGGTCGTTGCGCGAACTTGACATTGGTCAAGGAGCTAGTTACATCAAACTGAAGAGGAAGAAAAAACAGCAGCACTGTAGCATAAGAACTGCAGGACACTGCAGAGACACTTGCCATCTTCGTGGATGACAAGCCCGCGCGGGTCTTGGCGCGCGGGGCGCTCGAAGTCCAGCCTGCAAGGCAGGTTGGCAAGTGCGGCAGTTAAGTGTTGGTGAGCAAGTGCATCTGTGTATTTATGTATATGTGTATACGTACATACATATATACAAATATATGTATGTATGTATGTATCAAAATAAAGTGTTTGATCATGTACGTGTATGTTTACGTGCATATACACATTGCTGTATATGTGAATATACGTCTGTGTCCAAATACAGAGACAAGTTAAGTACACACACACACATTCACACATACACATTCACATACACATACTTTTAAGTATTTAAAGGTGTTTGCGAGCTCAGTTGCATCAACTGATGACGTGCCTGCTGGGCTGTGGGATCTGGCAGCTGGGCTAGTGGCATCTAGTGGCCATGAGGTGTTGATGCAGGAGAACATAGGCATTCTTAGCCCTAGCTCCCCGGCAACATTTAGCGGAAGTCTTGAGGTTGGCGGAACGGGTGGAGTTGCTAGTCCTTGAATGCAGGACAGCGGCAGTGAGGCTGCTGTTTCTTCATCTTGACACTGCTACACCGCTACACTTTATGGTATGCATGGGAAGTGGCAGGCATGGCCATGGTCCTGGTTGTTTCATCTGTCAGGACACAGCCAGCAATGCCTTTTCTTTTGCCACCATTCAGGCCTTTTTGCTCCGGTATTCGGACAACTGTTCTATGTCAATATTTTCTATGTCAATATTTTCTGTTATCATGAGGAGGCTCGTGAATGAGATGCGGACGCCTTGCGCCATGCGCTTCATCATCATCTTTCCTAGTCGGCGCAGGCTCATGCGGCTTCCGCCGCCGTAACATCTTGCTCATGCTTACACTCTGCATCCCTGCGTTGTGATTTTCCTTGTGGAGCATCCTAATTACTCGCTCAGGCCAACGTGACAGGATTCCGGGTCTCTCTGAGCTTGAAACTTGAACCTCTGGTTTAGGTAGAGGCAGAGAGCCCTTCCTGAGCTGTTCGCTCACAGCACATCTGGCCAGGAAATGTCTTCAATGGACCGAAATGGAAGGAACCAGGAGCAGCTGGAGTCTCGGGAAGAGCATGTTCGAGGCCGGACTCGGGTCTGAGCTGGTGGAGTCTAGGGTGAGCATGAAGGGGTCTAGTGACTAGTGCAAGAAAATTCTGCTGGTACCCTCACCGCATATGCACCAATCGCGCGTCACCATTCATGGTTTTGTTTGTGCAGGCAGACGCACAAACTCGCCTCCATCATTCGTCCGGTCACATGTCCTACATGGGTACTACTGAATACAGACGGACCGCTTCTCATGTGACTGTGAGAGCATTTCGCGAGTTTACGCGAGTCTCCAGGTTTCTGTGTGATTTTGAGCTCATGCGTCGTGTGAAGATATTATGCAGGGCCTTCTGTGAACGGTACCGCCTCCTACTTTTCCGACTTTATCAAAGCCTTAGAAATCCAAACCCTGAGCTCACCGTCAATTAGCTTCCACGAGAGAAGCTGCTTTCAACTGTTCTTCGGAGTTACCCCTTGCTAGGTAGGAGGGAAAAATTGGAGGCCTTGAACAGTTTCATGGCCTCCAGTGGTTTCATCTTCGAGCGCTACGAGGCGCGCTCAGGGAAGTTGCGTTGGGGGGGCATTCAGTGATGAGGTATCGCCGGATTCCTACACAGATCGGACATCTCCGTCGTAAGTTAGGCTTAGAGATCAGGGCTTGAGCCTAGGGCTGCCCCCGATGATTGTATGCGCTTGGTAGCCTTTTCAGGTCTCGCTGGCAGCCCTGGCACGCGAGGGGACAAGCTTCCACCATGCTGGCGCCCTCCGGCTGGGATTTCAAGTCAGGTGGCGGTTGTTGTTAGCTGTGTTCTCTTTTTCGAGACTTTGGGTTTTCTTCCCTTTCATCTTTCGTAAAGGGTGCTTTGCAACAACAGCTTGTGTAGGTATTTACAGTGAACTCAATCATTTAGCAGAGCACATAAGGCAGCATCCTAAGCGACAGAGAGAGCCAGAGCGAGGTCAAAAGTGAAATGCTTCCCAGTGAGCCCTATTCGGGCTGGGTTTTGCAAGCTTTGAGGATTGTTAATGTGATGTTCGGAAGCGACGACGATTCTAGTCGGATGCCTTCTGCGAGTTTTAGCATTGAGATTTGGCTCCTAAGCATTGCATATATTTATTTACAGATACATATATGTATGCATTCAGCATGTATGTATGTGTGTGTGTGGGTGGCGATTCCCTACAGGATGGCAGGCCAGCGAGACAGAGAGAGAGCGAGGGACAGAGGCAGCGCTTTGCGCGGGGTGGGAGGACTGCTCCCCACCCCATGCCCTGAGCAAAGCAAAGAGGGACATGTGTGCGTGTGTGTATCTACGGCCACCAGAATAGAATGTCGTAGCAGATGCTATAAGGAAGTATAGTGCAACAAGCGCATGGGTAGTTCTCCAAACAAGGATCTCTTTGCAGGCCCCGATTTTAGTACGGCACCCGTAAGAAAAGCGAGCTGAAAAGGTAGAGAACTACCCACATGGAGAGAAGGAGCTTCAACAAGCCCCCTCAGCCCCCCGACACGCCTTGGGAGGGGCCCTTTGATGGTTAGAGTAGGGTTCCTTCAAAGGGGTCTGTATGGGGTACTATGATATAGGGGCTTCAATAATTAGAATAGGGCTTGGGGGTATATTGTACTATAGCTATCATAAGGAATCCCCAAAACCCTATTCTACTCATTAAGGCCCTTGTATTTATAGTACCCTTATGGATCCCGTATAGTAGCCCTTATAGACGCCTTTTAAACAGGAGCCCTATTCTAATTACTAAGACCCCGACATTATGCCCCGATGCTTGGAAGTCTTCAGCGTAAGTAAGAACAACTTTCGGAAATTAGGGGGGCCTTATTTTGGCGTCTTTATATTTAGGGTGCCATATTAGGGTCCCCCATTTTCGTCAGATGCGGGAGTGAGCGGCCCCCCTGGAAAACGCCCAAAAACCCGTATCAGTCAACCTTGTCTAGATCACAATTCAGTAGTACAGCAAGCAAAGGCATTAACGCACACATTGTTTTCTTCTTTTGCTTTCGATACATTCCTGCAAGGATCTTGGTCTGTATCGGTATCTATATCTAGACCGGTATTTGTCTATATGTATGTAAGTACGTATGCATGTGTATATAAGTTCGTACGTATGCATGCATGTCACACACACGTAGACACACACACATGTATATGTATATACATATTATATATATATACACATACATACATACATACATATATATAGATATTCACACACACATGCACCATACGTACCTACATACATACATGCATACGTACATACATACTTACGCACACGCATACATTCTCACGCACATATATGTTATGAGATTGCTGCATATGCATACGAGCATCCCCGGCCGTACTCCTCAGGAGCAGAACGGCATCACCCTGACGCTGAAGCCTGGGCTCTTCAAATCTAGCTTTTTGGGGGTCTTAGGGCTTAGAGCAGTGGGTGCATGTACGGTGGATGAAACTTCTGTTAGGAGGAGTTTATTCCGGGTTGGTCGGAGCGTTCCAGCGGAAGTTCCCCAGGTGGGGCTCCCCTGCTCAGGGCTCAAGCCTGGACATTGGGTTGAGCTGGATTTAATTGAGGCGCTGACTGTCTGACTGTATGCATGTTGTGATCATGTTGTGCATATGTATTTAGGTATGGCTCGCATGCGCACTTGCATCCATGTCTACACCATTGGCTGCTGCAGCATCTCAGTGTGTCTGGGCATGTGGCAACACAGCCGTATGTAAACGCTGTGTGTTTCACAAGTTGTGCTAGTTTAAAATGCTATCTGCTATCTGTCACTATAATTTCACCTGGCGTTTTGAAGCCTTGGCCTCGGACTGATCGTTGCCAAGGACAGTGCAGATTGAACACGCCGGGCTTGCACTGTCGGACCACACGACAACTGTGCTGTGCGGCGTCACACGACAGCCAGGGACAGGGGCAACGATGGTTTGGACGATTTACCACGGCTTGTCTGCCCTGTGATGGTTTCTCGCTGGGTAGGTTAATGCCAGATGCTTTGCTCGCGAAGGCCTGCAGGGGCCATGTGCACAGTGTACAGCGTAGGCAGGCAGCATCAGCAGAAGGCAAGTGGTTGACCACCCCGCCGGAAGCTCTGCCGCAGGTCGAAAAAGGAAACGACAATACGTGCACAAGCATGCCGTAAAGCGGTTGCAATCGTCGCGGTTTGCGAGACCGGGGTCCCCAGCACAACTTCGTTTAAGAGAAGTCTCTTGACCCTCTCCAAGCAGGGTTTGCCTCCCCTGAGTCTGTTGCTTGGATTCAGGGCTTCAGTCACAAGTCGCAAGCCGTTAAAGTAGAGGAACGTCAAGAACTGTCACTATCCTTGGTAGATAGACTAGCTGTTCAAGTTAGATAGTCATTCATCAAGTCCAGGTGTAAAGAAAGTTAGATAGGCAGATCGACAGTCTAACAGTGAACAGAGCCTTCCGACATCCTCTTAGTGCTCGTCCTTGTTCGCGTAGGCCCCCAGGGTGCCTTATTATCCCCTCTGGCTTCCTCTGGGAGACCCCCAGGATACACCAAGGGTGTCTCCGTTTCATGCCACTGCCGAGCCCAGGAGTCGGGAACGCAACAGGCGATGTTTCAGGCGCCCTTCAACGCAAATGCGGTTCCGAGCTGAGCGTGGGCTTGGGGGGTTGGGATCGGAAGGTTCAAGCAGAAAGCCGATTGATCTTGCCGCGACGAATCTAGGAGCCAAAACGAGGGGATGACCGCCCTAAACAAGCCTTCGGGGTTGAACTGTCCTCGCAACTGCGGTGATTTCAAAGACCCGCCGTTTACTCCCAGCAGCAGAACAGCTCCTAAACACTGCGCTGCACCCTCAAGAGTACTTCTTCGAAGAACGCAGGATGCACTCAAGCTTCTAGTGAATCCAGGAGAGAGCCAGCCCGTTGAAATGCATAGGGCTTTGTCTTGTGAGCCTTCCTTCAATAAACGGGGATTGGGCCCTTCGGGCCTAAACCCCCGGAAGCCCAGGTGCTCTGGCTCGCTGCCAAGTACGCTGGGCAGGGAGGAGGCCAGATTCGGCTTCAGGAGTTCTGCGCCTCTCGGTCGCCATAGGAAGGAGGGGTTGACACCAAGTTTTTGGGCTGAATCCTTGCGGTCTTTCCCCTTCCAGGTTGCTTTCGGATCAGGAGGTTTGGCTTTTTGTTTGTGGCATCGGGGGTAGCGGGGTAGCATGGCTTCGTGGCAGATTGGTTTTTGAGGTTAAATGGGTTCGGATGAAAAACCTGGCTCTGGCAGTATATGTTTTTCTTTCAGTTCTGTGGCAAAAGCAACGCCTAGCCCCCTCTTTCTTCCGTCCACTTTGCCGAAGCTGATCTGAGGAAATGCTGCAGGCCATCCGACAATTGTCTTCTGCGATCTTGACCCTAAGCCCTAAACCCTAAACCGAGTGTGAGCATCGGAACCTTAAACCGACTTGGAGCACCTGCACTGGCTAAGCACATGCCTCCCCCCAAAGCAGCAAGGCCACCAAAGTTGCGGTTGCGGTTTGAGGTGCAGTTTTCTGAGTTTCGGTCAGAGTGTGGAGAATTCGAGATCCCTCCTGTTTCACAAGGCGTTTGGGGGCCGTGTGCTGCAGCGCGATGCTTGATACTTACATTCTTGCGTGTTGCCAGTATCTGGAAAGCGTCAAGACCATCTTTGGCCAGATTGACACTGACAGGCCGGACGCGAGTGGGACTTGTCGTAGGTCGTGTCACATGCGACACTTTCAAGACAACCCTGAATGCTGAAGCCTTAAGCTGTAGCTCAAGATTTCTTCTGCGAGCCTCCAGTCCTGCCGGATCTTGGACGTTTAGGGGGGGCCTTGTCCTGACGACTTGTTTGACTTGTTTGAAACTGCGGCCCCTATAAGTTCTGCAGCAGACAATCGAAGGTTTGATAGTAGTTTATCACGCCGCTGGAAGTCGCTCAGCACGACCATCTTATACAATCTGCACAAAAGGCAATCATCAAAACCATAAAACCTGTACGGTTTGAGGGATCTGAAGCAACCCGGCAGCTGATAGGACATGTGCTGTATCTGCTGGCAGCAACGAGTCGAGACATGCTTTGGTGGTATAGTTGATGTCTTTCACCTGGCGAGCGCGAGCTATGTCCCTGTAGCAGTCTGGAGTTCAGACCTGCTTGGATCCGCGCCTGCTTTGCGTGTGCGAGTCGAAAGAGCCAGTAAGCAGGACGGGGGACATCTCGGTGGCGGAGCTGAGTCGAGCCTTGAAGCTCTCGGGGTTCAACGCCTGGATCTCAGTAGGAATGCATGATTTCTTCATGTCTCAGGGGTCAGGGCCTACTTAGGGTATAGATGCAAAACGATTCAGGGACCCTTAAGCATCGACACTTCACAAAACGCGCAGCTGGAGAGCGCAATCTCGGGGAATTGCTGTAAAGGCTGACTTCACCCCAAGGTTGAGCTATTGATCAGCGTACCCGGCAGCAGGAAAGACTGCAGTAACAACACGTTGCCGGCACATTTAGGCAGCATCGACTGGCATTTGGCATTTTCGTGCTTTCTGCTGCCATTGGTCGTTGGTTGGGTGTGTTGGCGTCTACTTGCTTGTAGTCCCCACATCGGTATACTGTGATATACCCCTAAACCCTAAACCCTAAGCCTTAACTGTTCTCTGAACTGACTCGGGTGGCCCAGTGAACCGACCACGCGAACCAAGAACCTCGTCTGGCTGTGTCCGAGTTGCGAGAGCGTAAGTATTAAGGCTTCTACAGTCTTGATATCATAAGGCTTCTACTTGGAGGTTCATGGGTAGTTATAAGTGGAGTTATAAGTAAGGTAACTAGTAATTATGACCCATTTTAGGGGACTTATAACTCCACTTATAACTACCCATGAACCTCCAAGTAGGGTTCAGGATCTTCTCGGCCTGCAGGATGCTTTGCAGAGTTTGGGCCTCGCAAACTCTGCTTGCGGGCAGATGTCCGAGCACGAAACGTGAATTAAGGGATCTAGAAGGGTTCCTTTAAGGGTTTAGGGTTTAACGTTTAAGATACCGTAGTAGGGATCTATAGTAATAGTATGGTATCCTTATCATGGTAGCTTAAATTAAATTCCTTAACAAGAAACCAGGACCCCTATTATGGTAACCCAGATTCGTCAGGTCACTGGCGCCATGGACGGCCTGGAGCCCGGGTCGTTTGTTGTCATGGTAGCAGTCAGCGCCTTCGTACCCGAGCCTCATGTTCCCAAGAGTTGGAAGCAAGAATCTTCTCGTGAAGCAGGTGGGCGACACAAACGTGGCTACTACTTGTAGTAGCTGGTACGATCATTACGGAGGTCGTTGTCGTTGAGAGTCGGGCAGAGAGAAAGCCTGTGAAGCGAAGGTGGAGACTCCGCACTCAGCTTGGCGGCCACCTGACATGCATCTTCAGAGCAGAGAATAGGTGCTACAAGCATGCCTAATCGTAGGAGCGGGCTTTAGAGGGTTGTGGTTGGGAGTACGGGGTCTGAGTGGCTCAGTGCCGCAATAACAGCTGGTAGGGCTTGGTCTGCAGGTTGTAGGAGTTGTGGTTCAGTGTCTGTGCCTCTTCTCGAGTTCTGGGTGTCATGTTTTGCAGGAGGCATTGAACATGACCTGGCCAACCCATTTCTTTTCAGAATCTCATGGAGGCCAATCAAGCCCTGCTCCATGAGGTCGCCAACAAGATCGGCCAAGCTTATGATGCAGCACTTCGGCAGCGCGTGGGTTTTCAGATTGATGGGATCGGGGCCGGGTCCCTCTGTCTGGCAAGCTTTGGCGCTATATGCTGCGTCCTAAGCAAACTCTGAGACCCTTTCACTGCATCTACCGGCGACGGTACGCTCTGCATCTTTTTATGGTTGGCAGTTGCTTGTGGGCTTTTCTGCGTGTAGAGCGTACTTTCCCTGGGATCCTAGTTCCCTGCGGTGCGACATTGTTCAGCTGGGCGGGTGGCAAAAAAAGATTACTTCAGCATCCGTTACCGCGGAGGCCCTCGTTGAAGTTTTTCTGTGATTTTCAATGCAGACGGAAGGACAAACGGCTACTTTCATAAATGTTTCGAGTGGAGCTGTTGAGGAGTACGGAAAAGAGGTTTGGGGTTGAAGTGGGACTCTTGATAATTCCGCATGCAGCCCAGCACGAATACTTCCGAAACGGGATCCCATCATGTAGGGTGAAGAGCCGAGGACAAGAATGGAGTGCTCACTTTCGACGAGCCGGACGCTCAGAAGCCCGAGAAAAGCACAAGACCCTGAACCCTTGATATAAACTGGTTTAGGGTTTAGGGTTCGTAGGCATACACTCCAAGTCCGTGCTTAAAAAGGGTTCATAGGGCTGCTCGCTCCAACTCCGGGCGAAGTGGAAAGCCTGTTGCAAAAGGGTGTTTAGGATAATGGAAACAGCCAAAGTAGGCCAGCTAATTCATGAACTTGTTTCATCAGTGGGATGTTCGGATTGTTGGCTTTCTCCTAGTCTCAATTCGTCCCTCCCACGCTCTGCCACCTTGATTGTGGCCTGAAGCCCAGGTTTGTGCAACTCCGCCTAGATCCTTGGCGGTTTGCAGTCCCTGCCCTCATGGCCATTCAAGACATGAGCGTTTGGTTGGAGAGCCACCTGCTTTTTATCTGCCGGAATCATCATCAGCCAGTCATGGCAAGAAGAAACGAGCAACAAGAGAAAGCCAGCCGAGGAGTGGGATTCGTACTTGGATGCGTGGAGCAACAACGTCCCGCAAGGTGCGAATGCTATCTCCCCACAGCAGCTGTGGCTTGACCGGATCGAGACACAGTGGGTTAGCGTTCAAAAGCTGTGGCTTAGTTACTTACTTAGTTCGTCGAGTCCGAACGTAAAAAGTCCTGCAGTGCCGAGGATGACCATCATGGAGTCGATCAAGAAGTGGTGAGCTTAGGCTATGCTGTCCGACTCTGCAGATGTGCCGCCCTGCGCACGGGTCATTTCGAGAAGAGCTCCGATTTCGACAGTGACTGTGAAACCAACTACCCTAAATCCCAAACAGCCATTGGCTCAAGGTGGTCGTTTGGGCTTGTCCTTCGGGGGCAGCAGATCAGCAACAGAGAGCTTACCATTACTCCCGGTTCAGCACAGCTTCCGTTTGTCACGACCCTTTCTCTAAAGACCCTAAACCTACCCCCAAACCCACGCTCCCCAGCGCCATGGAGACGGTGAATCGCCTGCCGCGACCGGAGGACCCGGCGGCTTTGGAGCGCCTGGTGGAGGCTCAGCGTTTGCTCTGCGCACGAGCTGCTGGTTTTTGTTAAGGAATTTAAGTCAAGTTACCATAATGAGGAAGCCATATTATTACTATAGGAAGCCATATTATTGCTTTGGATCCTATTGTGGTAACTTTACTTAAATTCCTTAACAAGAACCCAGGCTGTGAGCGAGGAGGATTGCCAGGAAGCGCTATCCTTGCTGCTGGAGCTGGCAAAGCCAGTGGAGGAGGAGGGCTTCGGCTATGCGCCTGCTCTGCTGACGGTCGCCTCGCTTTATGAAAGCGGCTTCGAGCCAGGCATCGCTCGCAACACGCCGCAGGCGGCGAGGTGCTACTTGGCACTGATGGAGAGCCAGATCCCTTGTGCAACCTTGGGCCCAGAGCTTCTCGAAGAGGCCGCCACTCAGCTTTGTGGCTTGGTCAAGGCATGCAAGGCAAATCTCCAGGACACGGAGATCCGGCGCTTGGAAGAGCTCTTGCAGAAGTGCGAGGCCCAGCGTGGTGTTGCGGGGTGGCTCCGGTTCGCTGCTGCTGAGGCCAAGCGCCTTTGGACGGAAGCCAACGAAGACCTCGAGGTTCGTGAGCGACGTCTGCAGCGAGAGAAGACGATGCGCGAGGTGCGCGAGTCGCAGCGCCAGGAGCAGCAACAGCGTGCGCAGGAGGCATTGCAAGTGGCAGAGGAGATGAGGCTGCAGGGCAACGATGCTTTCCGGCAGGGCCAGCTCCCCGGCAATGCGGCCTCGAAGCAACACCTCTTGCAGGCAGTGGAGCTTTATGCCGAGGCCATACGCACGCTCTCCAGGTGTCTGGAGACAGGCCTTGCCATGGTGCCGGAGCAAGCCGCAGAGTTGACGAAGCAGCGCGGGCTGCTGAGGTCCAATGCAGCGCAAGTGGAGCTCTCAGGCCAGCGGTGGCTGGAAGCCGCGGCGTTGGCCAGGGCAGCCTTGGAGGACGACCCGGCATCCCTGAAGTCGCAGCATCGCCTCGCCAAGGCACAGCTGGGTTTGGGCGACTGGGCCGAGGCAGCGGCTACGGTGGACCAGGCCCTGCTCGGGCTCAAAAGCCAGGCTGCCAGTGAGCGCGAGGCTTTTACTGTCGAGCTCTGGAAGCTGGCGGAGCAGATCTCCGAGAAGTTGCCGGAGAAGGTCTGGTCTGCATCGAAACCCGAGCAGAGGAAGGCACAGGACGACTACGAGAAGCGGCTTGTTGGATGGTGGGAGTCCCCAGGCAGCACCTTCGAGATCAAGCTCGAACCATGGGGAGCCTTGGTCTTCAAGGAGGACACCATGAAGATTGAGCTGATGCAGAAGAGCAAGCTTCGCTGGCGTGGGGAGGTAGAGATGATCTCCGGCATGGTGCTCAACTTGTCCTATGAGCCTGGGAGTGATGTCGTGGTGCTGGAGTTTATCCCTCCGCCCGACATGCCAGAGAAGGACCAATGGAGTGGCCCTCGACGCTTCACGGCCACCCGGAAGGCCCCGGCCACGGAAGCCAAGGAGGAGCAGAAGCCCAAGGAGGAGGCTGCACCTGAACTGACACCCGAGGTTCCTGCTGTGGAGCTTCAGGAACTCCCTGAGCAGAAGCGCGCCGCCGAAGAGGAGGAGGAGGCGGCGAAGACCTTGAAGGCACTCCTGGCGGAGGCCCCGAAGGAGGTGTTTCTGTCAGGGCACCATGCGGATATAGACGGACGTTACCTGCTGCAGCCCGAGGAGGCACAGAACCAGCGGCCAGTCTACCGCCGCGTGGAGCAAGCTTCTGGTGAACGCTTTCTGTGGTTCAGAGGTGGGAACTGGGGTGTTACCGATGCGCTGAATGCTTCGACCCTAGCCGCGCCCTTCCTGGCGCGCTGTCCGGATACGGCACCTCATCCATTGGCTTTGCGGCGGCGGAGCCGATGGTATGTGCGAAGCGGGCGGGGCCAGGAGGACGTGTCCTCTCTGGTTGTGGCGGAGTCAGGGGAGGACTGCGCTGCAAGCGCAGCAGTGCAAGCCGCAGCAGGCTATTCAGATGTGATAGCGCCGGCATCCACATCATCCCCGTCCTCCCTTCCTTCCTGGGTTGCCTCAGCAGACATCGAGCAGGAGGCGTTGGAGTTGCGCGTGCTGGTAGTTTGCCAGCCGGGCCCGCCGATAAGCTTGGCATCATTGGACATGTCCACCTCTGAGCGCAGCCTTCGCCTTTCCATGCTCGGCCAGAAGGAGGTACTGGAGCTGGAGCTGCCCTGCGGCATCGACATCCTCTCCAGCCCCGGAGCCAGGTGGGTGGTTGTCAAAATTATGGCCTTTTTTGGGTACCCTAAATAATAGGTGCCGTATTATAATAGGGACCCACAAAGGGGCCATAATTTTTGACAACCACCCAGGTGGTCCGAGAAGACGCGCACGCTCAAGGTCCGCCTGCGCATCTCCAGCTGAGCCATGGCTGGGTCACATGCGAGACAAACCAGAGCCATTAATACTCAGCACTCAGTGTCTAGGTCAAGCATAGTCGAAGCAGGGTTTTTTGCTACAAAACTTTCATCGCCACAGCGGCCTTTACTCGTGCAAAATGTGAGAGCCAGTGAGAGTGGCGGAGGCAAGCGGGAACACAAGTATCACATGTACAGTTGAACGCAGAAACTGCGTCTCGAAGCTTCTTGGGCTCCCTTACTGCTCGTGTCGGGAGCAGGTTTTCCTGCAGGACAGAATTCATGGACACAGTCAATCCAGGAGCTGCCAGGCCTGTCTAGCGACAGGTTTCGAATGCACGGCTGCATGATCAAGCCAAAAAGAGTTCAGAGAATTTTCATGCACTACGACCAGGCTCGAACACAATTGTGAGGAACCTAGGACTTGCAGCTTTGGTCGATGTCGCGGCTTTTGTGAGTCGTAGCTGGTGGCTGCTTTGCACTTGGGCATTTTGAGTGGTGGATGGACAGGCGGTGCCTTGTGTGTGGGCTCGCCTCTCTTGCGTGTCTCCGTTGCCACTGGCCTATCATGGTCATGGCAATTGTTGGCATTGTGGTTGATACCCGTACTATTTTGGCGGTTTCTTATTATCATTGTAGTATATTGGGCCCCCAAACCTTATTCTAAGTATTAAGGCCCCTATATTAGGCCCTAATTGCTCTCAGAGAGCGAGATCCGAGTCGAACTCCCAAATGGGAGTTTCCGAGAAAAATATGGGACCCCAATATCCTTATTGTAAGGACCCCAAAATAAGATACCCCCCCCTAATTTTCGGAAACCCCCAAGTCTGTGGACCGCAGCCCCAGAGCCCCCGAGCAGCGATTTCAGGTCACTCGACCCGCTCAGCGACCTTGCCATGCATCCAGCAGCCGTAGGTCGGCCTGCCCTTGGTCTGCTATGCGTAACTTGGGGTATCCGGGTATCCGTACCATCTTGCCTTGGACCGTTTCAACAGGACGACTGCTTCGATCAGAGTCCCCGAAAAGCTACTTGAGGCAGAAGGTGTCCTTGGTTAGCATTGCAACGGGTGTTGCCAGGTTTCTGGCACACCCGATACTTTGAATCCGCAAAGCCACCGAAAGCTACCCACAGTCAGTCCCAGGCATAGGCCAGTGCCCCTTCTTCTGTCCTTCGAATTTGGCTGAAGCAACCTTCCGCGCAGGGCTTTGTCATGTGTGAAGTTGATCCATATAGGCCCCATGGCTCGATACGCTTGCATTCTCCATGCTGCCTTTGCCCTGGCCGTGATGCCCTGGGCACAGGGTGCCCGTGTGGATCATGGCGCGGGCCCCGCAGACCGTGCCGGCCCGAGGCCGCCCTTTGCTTGGAAGAGCACCTCGGCCGCGCAACTCCAGCAAATTTTGCTGCAGAAGTTGATGGCCGAGGAGGTGCCAGAGATGCAGGGCCCCAAGCTCGAAGTTTCATTGAAGGAGCTGGTCGGAACAGTCCGTGGGGCCTGGGCAGAGGNCCAGAGATGCAGGGCCCCAAGCTCGAAGTTTCATTGAAGGAGCTGGTCGGAACAGTCCGTGGGGCCTGGGCAGAGGGAGGCACCTCTGGCTGCTTCCAACAGCTCGGGAGCATGATCGCCAACTTGACAGCTGCCTGCCGTGAGCAAAAACCCCAAGACAAGGAGTTTTTTGTCTTCCGATACTACGAGCCGCCTTTGCCAAAGAAGACCTGCAAAGAGAGCGTGGACGACATCTTTGTCCATGGCAGAGCCTTGGCAGCGGCCATGCAGACTTCGAAGGAAGATCTGGCTTCCCTGAAGGTGGACAGAAGCACGGTGGCAATGGTCCATTCGCTGTACTTTCTGCAGGCATGGTTGACTCCACTTGCCTATGCGACGAGCAACGCCTTGCTCTGGGCTGGCTTTTGGGATGCAGACCCTAGCAATCGCACCACCTTAGAGACACTGCGCGGCTTCGCCACTGCCACAGACCACGCGACGGTCCATCCGGATAGCTGGCTGGGGCAGGTCATTGACAGAAGCGATGACCTTTCGGATTGTTACACCGAGGAGATGAGCCAGTTGATGGCAAACATGTGGACCATGGTCAGCGTGAGCTTCGTGCTCGGCATGATGGAAAGGGGACAGGGCGCCGTCGTCGCGCTAGTGAACAAGGGCATGGAGGGCAAGCGGCCGCTTGAAAAGGCCGTCCTGTACGAGCACGAGATCCCGACGCTGGGACTGGCTGCCTATGGACTGGGGTATTGGTCCCCACAGGTGCTTCTCATCGATTTGAAGGGTACCTGCTCACAGACCAGCCCAGCACTCCAGCAGCAGCTTTCCTCTCGCTTGGGCCCTTGGGCGAAGTCCAAGCAAAAGCAGCATTGGCGTTTGGAGGACTTCGTGCAGCGATCGCGACTGCGCTGGCGATGCCTCGATTGTGTCAACCCTGCATGCAACTTGGACAACAGCCTAGCCAAGGAGTTGAAACAGCAAGTGTGGAAGAAGCAGCTGAAGGACCAGAACGGCCAGTGGCTCCTGCAGATCTTGAAGAAGAGTAAGAACGGTATGATGGACGAGGTTTCGCACCAGGCGTGCATGGGTTTAAACGAAGCCATGAAGGTCTCATGGGGAAGTGTCTTCGAATAGCCATGAGCCTCTTGCTAAGGGGTTCTTTAATCAGAGGTCGCTTGTGGAGTTGAGGGTTTAGGGCGGTCTAAGGCCGAGTCCTCACCCGGAGCCTGGCAGGCACAGGAGCTCGAGGATAAGAGCCAGCTGGCGCTGATGTTGGCAAAGAGCCTTTTGAGAAAGCGTCGCCCAAAAGAAGCTCATGCAGTGCAGGCTCTATGGACTGGATGGCAGATGCGATGGCTTGATGTTTACAAGCAGGCCGCCCTCCATCCCCACCCGGCTCGAAAAGCCTCGGTGACTCCCAAGGAGCTGCTCCAAGCGAAGGCCGATGCCAAAGCGGCAGATCGCACCGGTCGCACGTGCCTGCACGAGGCTGTCTACAAGAATGACTTCGAAGTATCGGCTCTTCTCCTCGAACACGGGGCAGCGGTCAATGCCCGCACTGACGTTGGTGACACGCCGCTTCACCTGGCCGCATACAAGCACTTGAGGGGTAACTCGGGCGTGGTGGCGCTGCTCCTGGAGCACAAGGCAGAGGTGAATTCCCGCAATGCCTTTGGAGCGACGCCGCTCCACATGAAGGTTGGGGGCAGCTTTGGGACGGAGGTGGCGGCGCTACTCCTCGAGCACAAAGCGGATGTTAATGCCCGCATGTTGCACGGTCTCACGCCGCTCCACAAGGCTGCGATGTTTGGTTCGGCGGAGGTGGTAGGGCTGCTCCTCGACCACCGTGCAGAGGTGAATGCCCGAGCTCAAGACGGCCAGACGCCCCTCGCCGAGGCTGCTGAGAGTGGTGAGTCAGTAAGAGACCTGCTGCTGCGGCACGGCGCGACGGATTGAGACTTCTCGTTCGCAGAGAGCCCCGGGAACTTGAGAAAACAGTCGCTGCTAGTATCGGGCCTTTGCAGATGCATTTCTTGTGCATGTTGCCCGT
>BGNK01000133.1:117875-186850 GCA_003297005.1 Symbiodinium sp. clade A Y106 | reverse complement strand
CTGCCGCTGCTACCGCTGCTGCGGCTGCGGCACGGGCTTCTCCGATTGCTACGGGCTCGGCTACGACTACTGCTGCTGCTACTACTGCTCCTGCTCCTGCCATGGCTACTGCTACTGCTACTGCGACTGCTACTGCGACTGCGACTGCGACTGCGACTGCGACTGCTACTGCTACTGCTACTGCTACTATTACTACTACTACCACTACTACTGCGACTACTAGTACTATTACGGGTGACAAAATACTACTACTACCACTACTACTACCACTACTACTACTACTACTACTACACTGATGTGCCAAGCGAGTGACAAAACTACTACTACTACTACTACTACTACTCCTGCTGCTGCTGCTACTACTACTACTACAAACACTATTACTACTACGACGACGACTACTACTACCTCTACTACTTATTACTGCTGACTACTTACTACCTGCTACCTCTACTACCTCTGCTAGTACTACTACGACGACGACGACTACGACTACGACCACGGCGACTACAACTACAACTGCGACTACGACTACGACGACGACGACGACTACTACGGCTACGACTACTACAGTTATTACGACTACCACGACTACAACAACGACGGTGACCACCACCACCACCACGACCACCACGACCACCACTACTACGACGACGACAGCGACGACGACGACTACTACGACTATTTCGACTACTACGACGACGATCACGGCGACGACGGTTACTACTATAACTGCTGCTGGTACATAGATAGTCGTTTGCACCGTGCCTCACTCCCAAACTTTGCAGGTCGAAGAGAACGATGACCACCATCGAAACAAGAACCGCCGAGAGGTTAGGGTTTAGGGTTTTTTAGTGGGAAGCCTGTTGCAAAACGGCTGAAACCTTACACCTCGAAGACTTTCCATGGAACAGGCCTGACAGGGTTCGATGCCCGCGGCTTCTTGGGTCCCATGATCTACAACAACATGTTTCAGGTCGGCGCTGTCTTTTTTGTCCGTTTGGATGCTGATTTTCCGTTACCTTTGTGTCGAGATTGTTATTGAACGGTGCTTTCTATTGCGGGCATTGTGTAAGGGCTTTATTGCGTAAATACGGGATTGCCTTTGGCCGCATTTTGGGATTCCAATGAGTGCTGTAAGAGTTTATTGGGCGTCCGCTGGGGCTGTTTTACGCAGGCGTTCCGTTCGGTTCAAGGTTGTGTGTTTTTTTGGGATTGTTTGCGGTACCTACTTTAAGTGGAGCTGCTGCAGATGGGGGCTCCCTGTAAAGGGTTTCATAGGTGTTTGGTGGCTTCTTGCAGTCTTTGAGTGTATTGGCGCCTGAATCGGGGCAGTATCACAGTAGTAGACGTGGCCATCGCCATGATCAGAACCGCACCTATCTTCAAGATAGTGAGAAGCACCATCAATATTCACATGCAATGCTCTCCGATGCATCATCATCGTCATCATCATCATCAGCATCATCATAATCATGCAAGTAGGGCAGTCGCAGCGAGCTTGGAACATCGGTTTCCACAGCCAAAGCCACAAGCCCTCAATTGCAGGCCTGCTTAAAGTTGCTTGTGTTTAAGCGAGGCTGGTTTTGGTTTGTGCCGAAGGTGCCGCGACCATTCCTCGTCACCACAGCAGAGGCTTTGTTCCTTGCCTTCTGAACCGGATGCAGATACAGTAGATGGCATAGAACGGCCGGCCGATCTCTTCCAATCATTCCGAGTCTGGTTCAAAATGCACTTGGTGTGCCGCAGCATCCATGAACTGGATTCTTAGACCATAGCTGCACCCTTCAAAAGGACCCCTTCGGGCATTTAGGAGGGATGCCTGGAGTGGAGGGCTGAAGCCTCGACTAAGGATCCGGAAATTCTCAGGAGGAGGACTCATGCTCAGCTTCGAGCAGTTCTGCTTGCTCATGGAGTTCCTGAAGGAGCTGATTTCTGGGCCCTTAAGCCCGGAACGGTGTGAGTTGCATGATGCGACGCCGGAGTGCATGTCATACTGTCGCAGCGGCCCTGAAGAGTTGCTGGCCAGAACGGCAGTATCAACAGCGTCAGGTCAGCAGCCCAGCGTGCCTCAGCAGACAACGTTCAACACTGTCGTGGACCTACGTTCAAGAATCAGAACGAAATCCGAAGCCGCCGAAACACAGACAGACGAAGGAGAATAACAAGCCTTCTCGGGCTTGCCGGGTCAACCGTGTGCATGGAAAGATCTGCGCATCTTCTAAAGCCGACTCGGGTGAGTTTCGTGTGAAAGTTATTTCGCAACAGCGTTTCGATTGAACCGGCAGTGCTTCAGACTCGAAGTGCTCGGCCATGCAAGCAGAGCGAAGGCGAATTCGGCATGCTAATGTCCCTGTCATTATAATAAACCCCCTCCCCCCCCCGCCCCCCTGAAGTTGTTTTGCGCGGGGGTCTCCTGGGGCAGGGTCTGGGGCCAGGGTGGCAATAATAAACCTCTGGCCGTGTCCGGGGATTGTACTACCAGTAGTAATAGTAGTACTAGTAGTAATAGTAGTAGTAGTAGTAGTAGTAATAGTAGTAATTAGTAGTAGTAGTAGTAGGAGTAGTAGTAGTACACTCTGCTGGCTGGGTTCAGGGTCCTCTTAGTTTCAGCTTTTGCTAGCTACTTAGCCTGGATTCTATTTTTTTTTGGATTTCGGGCCCGGAATATTTTAATTGTCACCGGGTTTATTATTGTCACCCCCCTCTAACATAAAGAATCTGGGCAACCTTTGACGGAAGGTACAGCATACTGTATCATGGCAGCGGTACGGAAGACCTCTGACAGGCACCTCGCGTGAAGCGTGCCTGACAATAGAAGGCTGAAGCTATTGGACACCGAGGGACCCCAAAAGGACAGTCGGCAGTCCAGAATGTGTTGTCTCTGAGGCACAGGGTTTTATTCGTCCGGGTGTCACAGGAGCAGAAGAAGAAGTTCTGTGCTGTGGACCAAGACCGAATCTCGGCCATGTATGTTTGTAAATGTAGCAATCCGAGCATTAGGGATCTCAGGGATACGGATTTGCCACGTAAACTGAGTAGAGTTTAGGATTGATCCTTTGTTACTTGTCTGTCCCTTCTTCCTGTTTTGATTGACGGAGCTCTGGGGTCCGGGGGTTGAAGTGATCGTGACAGTATCTTGAATGTGCCGGCATCCCTACGTCGAGGCTCGTCCCCCAAACCCTAAAGGCCTTATGTATTGCGCAGAAGAGCTCTGGCCTGTTGATTCGGCAAGCACCTGAGCTTGCGGCTCACAACATCTCGAAAGACAGGACCGACATCCCCTAACTTGTGTTATAAACCCATTGAGTCAGACACTCTCAGTAATGTCATTTGCCACGATGCTCGCATGGCCAAAGGAACGAACTTGCACTAGTCATTATATCTGCTGTCCAGCATTTTTCACATTGCTCGAAGAAGTCATCAGCCAGCACATCACCAACGATGACCGCAGTAGCGAGAGGATTGTACCGGCCATGAAACTGCAAAGCCCAAATTTGTACCGACTCTCAGAGAGGCGAACATGTCACTGACAAACCGTACGCCACGCAGCCCAAGTCCTAAAATCCTCTATCATCAACCCCAAGCCGTATATTCTACTAAACGAGGAATTTCAGCTGACACAGAACACCCTGCAATGCAGGCACGCCCTTGCTAAGTCGGAGGCAGAAAAACCCCAAACCCGGAGACCAGGTTCCGGCAATATCAGCGTCCAAGAGCTCGGCTCCGCCTTCGCCCAGAGTGGCCTCCCTCTGCCGTGCACTGGCTCGGTTCAGGGTTTCGGGTTAGGGTTCCGGGCAGGGGTCTCAGGGTAGAGAGATTACGGAGGCAAAGCCAAAAGCAGTTTGCAGGTCGCCGAAGCCCGAAATCTGGAACCCATAGCCTTCGTTGAACCTTGAGACCTGCGATGCGGATCCGAGCTTCTCATTCGCTGAGGCTCCCGCAGCTGCATGGCCGCATGAAGGCTTTCAGGGTGTCCCTGGGGGGGCCCGCAGTTGGCAAAGAGCCTTATACTCCTCGGCGTCAGGGTTTAGTTTCGGATTTCGAACGCTTTTGGGCGTAAGGTTGGATGTGCGGCTCTTTCCTTCTTGAAGGATTCGAGGCTCGCTGCTCGGGTCTCTGAGGCTTGTGGCGGTGGCGAGTCGGTATGACCAGGAGCCTTCAGTGTTGAGAGGTTTGGGGTTTGGAGTTCGGGTGTAATGTAGGGGCCTAAATAATTACCTATACTGTTTTAGGGGTTCCTTATTATGACAGTGTAGTATAATGGGTTTGAAAACCCTATTTTTGAGTGTAGGGCTTCGGATTTAGGCGTTAGGGTTGACTTTTCAGATTCCCTTCTTTCAGCTTTCTGCAGCCTCCTGCGTCAATACGATGTTTATTCAGAAGTACCGGCCCCAGCCCGTGACCCAAAAAGGGTTGACGGCATAGGTCTAGAATCTTGATAGGTCAATCAACAACCTAAACCAAAACCTCAAGCCCTTGAGACCCACCGCACAACGCCCTTCAGCCCTTTCTAGACCCTAAATCATGGGATGCAGGCACAGAGCACCAAAATCTCTCAACCTCTAAATCCGCAAAACCGAAGTCCTGAGCACTGAAGGCTGCACCCTACCCGATGCCCCTCATAAGGATATCATGACTTGCGACACCAGGTTATGTACGTCATCTCCATGCTACGAGTAGCAGTTGGAAGATGTTCAGTCCATTGCGTAGCTTGCGCTACTTTGCCTTACTGCATGCAGGACCAGAGTGGCACACTGGAGTTCGATGAGTTTGTGCAGATGATGACCGAGCTTTCTAGTGAGTAGGGCCAGTGCTGCCCTCTTCCTCACCTGCGTAGGTTCCCGACAGGTGTCAGAGAGGCAACGGCTGGTGGCCTTGGAATTTTTATGTCCTGGACTGTGTGCTCCTGCCCGTAACCTCGAAATTCGAGCCCTAAGCCCTTACTTGTAGCTGCGCCTGGCGCGCTCCCTGGCTGCCTTGCGCCAAGAGGCGTGCGTCGATCGCTTGAAGAAAAGCGGGCCCGCTTGCTTGAACTCCGGGGGTGCCCTGTTCGTGCTAGCCTTGGTGGAGGGTTCCTTTAAAGGTTACTATAAGACTGTAAGGGTTCCTTTATTGGGCTCTATAAGGGTTTAAGAAAATAGACCTTATGTTGGTGTCCACATAATAAGGGTCCTACTATTTCGGGTGCTAGATTAGGGTCCCCTATTTTCGGAAACTCCCAAAGAAGAGCAGGTTAATTGAAAGGGGTCTTGCATCCGGGAGCCCAGTACTGAGGACCCAGGATGAGTGCCAAAGGCCGAAGCTCTGCATGGGCTGCCGCAAGCTCAAGCTAGATTTAATCACATCGGAGACGAGTATCTCCCGAAGCCTAGGCCTAAACCCTTGAGGGTGTCCTTAAACGGGCCTTTCCAGGCAGCCTGAAATTGATGGAACCCTTAACGGAACCCTTTAAAGGGCAGGCTTAGGGGCCATCGG
Organism: Symbiodinium sp. clade A Y106; assembly: GCA_003297005.1. NCBI lineage: Eukaryota > Dinophyceae > Suessiales > Symbiodiniaceae > Symbiodinium > Symbiodinium sp. clade A. Next base: position 181,372 of record BGNK01000133.1, on the reverse strand, counting down.
ATCATTGCCTGCGCAGGTGCTCCCTTGGAGAAGCGGTATGCTGCCCCCCCGGCGGTAGCGTACCGGGCGGCACTCCAGGCCGATGGTCAGAGTGCTTATTGTTGCTTTAAGTGAGTTTGGGGTTTAGGCTTCAAGATCTTTCGTTTTCATGTTTCTGGCTTTCTGTCTTTGTCTCTGTCTTTCTCTTTCTGGCTCCAGCTTGCTATCTCTGTCCTTCTCCGTCTCTCTGTCTCTCTCTGTCTCTGTGCCCCTCTTTCCCTCGCCAGGTCTCTGTCTGGATTGAAGCTTCCGGGAAGTCACCGCATGTGGTGCCAGTTGTAACCATTGCCAGCAAATTGGTGGAGTGCTGCGCCCATGTTAGTCATCGTGCTCAGGAGGATCTGTAGCGGAGTAGAGATGAGTAGAGTAGTGACAGGAATTTTTCCGGACACATGGTTCTCAAAATGTATAATTATACATGCACATATACATACATGCATACATGCATACATACATGATCCCTTAAGGCATTACATACATACATACACATACATACACACACACATACATACATACATACATGATCATGCTTGCTTCTCTTGCCAGGCAGCTGCAAGGCAGCAAAGCCCGCAAAGCCCGCCAGGGGCTGAGACGACAAGCCTCGGTCAGCGATCGTCCAAGCTTAGATCTGCAGGGCGCCATCGCCGCCCCCGCGGCTCTTAGGTTTAGGTAATGTCCTAAATAGGGACAGACTTTTTGTCGGATTCGGGGCTGCTGAATGCACTCTGAACATTCAGCGCCTGAGGAAGGGCCACTGTCACGAAAGCCTGGAATTCCGAGTGTAAATCGCAACACAACTCCCGCCGGACGTGTGGGCTTAAGTCCTGTAGCTGCTGTGGTGAAGAGAAGGCCGCAGCCGAATCTAGAGGGTTGAGCCCAAGAAGCGCTGCACTACCGTGGTTGCGGGTGAACCCCCCAAATGCGAGTCACAGAGACACGTAGGAAGTTCATGTCGACCACGGCAAGGCCACGGCAGATCCAACCTGTCCCAACAACAAGAAACACGTGAATACTGAGAATGCTGTTCCAGTACCCCCCCCAACATCTACAGCCGAGCGTGCTCCAGAACCCTTAATTTCTGAACCTCCTCAAGTGGGTGGTTGTCAAAATTATGGTCCCTTTTTGGGCACCCTAAATATCAGGTGCCGTATTACAATAAGGACCCAAAAAGGGACCCTAATATTGACAACCACCCCAATGACCAGTCGTATCTCGCAATCTCTCGTCACTCGTACCAAGTGCGCCAGATTCCAAAGTCGCAAGTCAGAGTTAAAACTGGCCAAGAATGTTTAATCCAGGTCCCGAAACCCGAGCCATTAGGCAAAATTTCAAATCCCGTAACCTAAGGTACTGACAAGCAGTAAACCTCGCCTGATTCGTCGAGTGCGAGAACTCCAAAAATCAGGGAAAAGCTCCAAAAATCACGGACTTGCATCTTCAGGTTTTCAGTTCGGACGAATTTCTCTCCAGTGCGACATGGTCAGCTGTGCGGGTGGGAAAAAACCCTAAACCCCTAAACCGTGGAGCCTTGCCTGCCTTGTGCGAGTGTGAGCGTCCAAACCGAGTGTGAGGGCTCGTCCTACCTTAAGGACCAAACGACCCCTAAAAGTAAGGGCACTATATCCCTATACTATAAATCCCTATATGGTCTTGACGCCCTTTTAGGCGTCATTTCGTCCTCCTAAACCCCAAATCCCAAACCCTCTGAACCCCCTAAACTCCTAAACCCCGGACCCCGAATCCCCAAACCCTCTTAGCCCTAAATATGTGAGGAAAATTATGAGATGGAAACCAATAAGTGCAATGTCAGAGCTCACACACTGTCAACTCTACGGGCACTCAAAAACTTTTTCGTTCGAACAAACAAACAGCCTTCGGTAAGANTGTCAGAGCTCACACACTGTCAACTCTACGGGCACTCAAAAACTTTTTCGTTCGAACAAACAAACAGCCTTCGGTAAGAACGTGTGCCTATCTGTGCCTGGGGATCAGATTCACGCACTCCCCCTCGCTACCCGTTCCACAGGGGAAGCGAAAGGATGGCCAAAAGGAAAACACAAAGCTCTTGAAGCTTACGTTTGAGTTCCGATCCCGTCTGTACGACACCCATTCCTCCTTCGGGGACAAAAACTGACTTGGGCAGCCTCAATTCCGAGCCCGAGAAGCCTTCAACTCGGTCCTTTTAAAGGAATTCTCGACGAGGCGTCAGCATCCCTATCTGGTATTAACATCAAGGGGGGAGAAAGACCTGCAATCACAGTTCCTAGGTATCCTAGGAGCCTTTAAAAGCCCGATATTGAAGATCGGATGACTACAGGTTTTCTTTCCCTTCCAAGGCCTTGCTCGTTCTCCACAGTAACTGAGCCCCCAGAGCCTTGACCCTACTCTACCATTCTAAGGGATGAAGCAACAGAGGAAACTCAATCCGACTCCGACGGCTCCGCATTCTCAAGCCTAACCAGATAATCACCCACCAGCCAATGGAAACCAGCTTGAATTTCCTCCTCATACTCCTGGACATCTACAGGATAGCCAGCTCGCCACAAGCAGAACAATATCCGGTCCCGGTGCGGAACACCTAACCCCAGTGGCAAGGGAACGTACTCCCCTTCTGTCTGGCTTCCAACGGCTCTTTGAGCCCTGCCATTCCCCTTAAAATGGCGAAACACTAGGCGCATTAGCTCCCAGCTTCCAATGGTCAGGCATCCTACTATGACTGTCCAAAGACTAGACCCATCGCAACCACCTCTAGAGTCTCCTCCCTCATCTGGACTTCCAACATCCAAGACCTCTAGAGCCTCGCACATGGACACTTCCTGCGGATTCCAAGGAACGACTTCCCTTGAAGCCCCAGCACTCTGAATAAGGATCCACCACAACAGCAAAATCCGACCGAGGACCCTAGACCAGTCAGGCACTACAGACCCTCCTGGTCCCTGAGAATCCCCACTCTCCCGGTGACCCCCGGAAACCTCAGGACATATGGAACCAAAGCCTCCAGCCTCAACACCTTCCTGAAGTCTCGTCCAATCACCCGTGTTCAAACTCTGTACCAAGCCCTCAATAGCCTCCTGAAACCATCCCTCCAGAGGTACCGTGAAAGTATCATCCCCACAACAGACAAGGAATGCTCCAACCCTAGCTTCATACCGAACCCCGGAAGCCCCTGAGCCCTGAGCTTCTACCGGCGCGCCCGCCGGAGCTGGCAAATAATCCGGCTCTTCTACTTCGGACCCAGACGACCCTAGAGGATCCACAGACGGCTCCGTAGTTGAACGACCACTGCTTGAAGATGAGCTAGACTCCTCCCACAAGCCACGAAACCCAATCCCTTGAACTTGTTCGCCAGGGGGTTCGGGTGCTGGAGGTCTTAGAGGAAGGTCATCTAGATTCCCATCGTCTCCTCGATCTTCAAAAGGATACTCTACTGCCCCTCCTTGAATATATGTTTCGGCAGCAGCATAAGTAGCCTGTGCCGAGGCTACATACAAATGGTACGTTCGCCTGAGCCATATCGTGACTGCCAGGGTGGTGCTACTCCTAAATCCTTGAGCGGTGGCACGTAGACACCTCCATGAACTCACCCGGTCTCCCAAGAAATCCAAAACCGACCAACCTATCAACATGAAAACCCGCCAAAGATAATGAGCAACCATACCCGGTGGACCTTCAGCATATGGAAATACCACTCCATCCGGTTGCATGCTTAGAGGATCTACCGGTTCTTGGGGCACAGCATTCCCCCCTTGCGGATGTCCACTTACAATAAAGTCCTCTGCAGCAGACAGCCACTGAGGTCCTTGATAGAGAGCTGCATACACTCCCTCTCGCAACACATCGACTACCGCAAAAGCCACTGCATACCTCACACCCGCAGACGTGCACCTAAGTATAAGCCATTCTGGTGCTCTTTCCCCTAGAGTCCATAGCACCGGTCCTCCAGTTTGGGAGAACAATTGAACAAGAAAGTGAGTCCGTAACCAAGAACCTACATACGGAAACTCGTCTACTAAAAGATCCGCCCCGCAGTAATCTTCATAGCAGAGCTCTTGGTTACGTGCAACCGCCATTCCATGACTTCCGGAGCTACCACCCTCTTGCACCGTTAGGTGCACTGGAAAAGGATCCTGGCTACCTGCGCTACCCCCCACCTGGACATTAGGTCTGGCTCTATCCGAGGAACCCACAGTGCCACTGCCTGCGTTTCTAGGACTCCCCCCAACCTGACAATCGAAATCCGATGGAACACGATCCTGGTCTAGTCCAGCTGGCCTGGTGCCTCTAGGACTCCCCCCAACCTGACAATCGAAATCCGAGGGAACACGATCCTGGTCTAGTCCAGCTGGCCTGGTGCCTCTAGGACTCCCCCCAACCTGACAATCGAAATCCGAGGGAACACGATCCTGGTCTAGTCCAGCTGGAGCCCGAGATGGCCCTGAACCTGAACTCCTCTGTCGAATGCCCAAGCTTACCGGAACCCAACAAGACCCATCAAACCAAAACTCTCCTTGGAAGTCGTGCCCACTAGGGGATAACCCTTCAGCTCCAGTATTTGCCCACTGTTCCACAACCGCTATAACCACACTTTGGCTAAACCGTCTCGAAACCCTTCGAAGCGCGCTCCACACGGCTACCTGCATCCCGAGGTACTGACAAAACCTCTCCGCATGAACCTGCAGTGCCTCTAAAAACACCCTCTCGGATGATGAACTAACCACCTCAGCTCCCTCTACCTCCGCCTCCCCTGGATCTAATCCGGAGAACCAAGGCGGAATAGGTCCACGCCGTTGAAGAAAGTTCGGCACTTCTACAGTTTCCCCTAAAGCTATCTGACGCCGGAGTCGCGCTCTTTGAACGAAGGTCAACCCAGTCCTCCTTTCCGCTTCTTCCAGTTTACGCTGGGCCTCAAGCCATTCAGATTCCGTAAAGTCTTCTTCCGACCCTTCAGAACCCGAATCACCTAAATCCCCTTGGTCCACCCCGGCTAACCTAGAAGCTTCCGTTCTAGACTCTTGAGGCTCGAAGGATTCCTCACTCCTCGCCAGCTCCCTGCCCTCAGCATCATTGGACAACAACTCCGTCGATGCCCTTTCAAAAACCGTGAGCCCTGCGAAACCAAAATTGAGAACCCCTTCGAATTTCCCCTCTAGCCACCCGATCAGGAACCAACTCCACACCAAGCTAGCCCCCGTCACTAGAGCCGCTACCATCCAAATCAACCAAGGTGTCCCTTCCAAAACTAGACCCTGCTCCGGCTGGGCGTTCATTCGTGGAATCATTGCCAGAATAGCCAAGCCTGCCAAAACTTCAGCGGTTATCTCCGGAGACTCCGAAACCCCTCGACTTAGGACCCTCGCCGACACCCTCTGGCAAGACGGACTCAACGGCTCCCTTATGTTAATGAGTTCCAACAAGCCTAATATTCGGGCTCTAGCTAATGGTTTGGTACCTAAGTCCGCTACTTGGTAATCCCCAGAAAGATGCGCCACACGCAGGAGTCCTGCACTGATCCGCTCCCTACCTGCAACCGCCCGCATACGTAGATGGCGGTTACGCCAGCTAGCGCTCACAGGGTCAAACGCCCTAATGGCCGCCTCGTTGTCTCCTAAGAGAGAGACCAAAGAGTCGTCCTCCAAAAGCTCGTCTAACAGGGGCTGAACTGATTCACATAATTGGATTCCGTGCACCATACCGACCAACTCGGCCTCCGCCGAGCTTAATGTTGTAAAAGGCTGCCGGGTAATTTCCCACGCCAGTGGCACAGTTCTCCATACAATAAACACCGATTGCATAGACCTGCCCCCGCAAGGGCTATGTGAAGCATCAGAGTATAATTCTAGGACTTTCTCGGTGCGTGGCATGGAAAGCTGTCCATGTTCCGAAAAGAGCTTCTCAATCACACATGGAACGTCTATGCAAAAATCCTGTGTCGATCGTAAGTATCGCAGCGTCTGCATGCCAATACCAATCGAAACCTGAGGGGCTTTGGTCGCTTGTTGACCGCAGCGTGATACCGCGTAGGATATGTCTGGACGCGTACGGGTTGCCACCCACAGCAGCGCACCAGTAATGGCCTGAGCCTCCCGAACTTCTTCGGCCGACACCGAATTCGGTGCTTCCGGCTCAACCCACTTCGTCACTGGGACCGCAGCATCCTCAGTAATGTTGTATCTTTGCAATAACTCCCGGATGTATGCCCCTTGCGAGAGACGGTACCCTTGATCGGTTCGTGCTAACTCAAGTCCGCAGAACGTGGCTGTCCTCTCGTCGACCCACTCCGGCTCGGAGGTTTTCCACAACACCCTTATAGCCTCGATAAATCGCAGAGCCAGATCCCTCTCCGCAAACAGGGCCAGGTCGTCCACGTAGACAACCAGGATTCCGAACACTTCCCCAAGGCCTTTACCTGTCATTTCCCTTAAGAGCCAAAGGGCATCATCCGCCTTCATCTGTACCAATTGATACACCTTCCCATCGTGATGAATACTAAGGTTCCGAAATTCGCCATCTCTATATCTACCCCAATCACGAGGTGACGTCGGCAGACCATACAAGGCCTTTCGTATCCACCAACGATGCTCGGATGACAAAATTCCCAGCTCTACTAAAAAATGTGGCGGTTTCACAACTATCCGTTCCTCAGAACCTTGGTGCTCCGTCCGTATGGGCGCATAAAGGAAAGCAGACTTTACGTCTATTATTACACCAGTCCAGCTCGGGTGACTAGCGGCGTACGTCACGGCCACTTTCACTGAAAGGGCCTCCGCTCCCGAAGCATAAAGATCCTCCCTAGTGAACCCAAGCTTCTCCGTCGGTAGATAGTTGCCACAACACACGGCTCGACATCGGCGCTTGCCAGTCCCCGCCTTCCTAGTAAGAACAGCCTTCCCGGGCAGCTGGACTATAGAAATCCCCTCCCTAGCCCATTGATCCACCTCAGAAACTAGAACCCGGTCAACCGCTCTATTGGTCACCTCCAAACTTACAACTTCCTCGTTAGCAGGCTCCTTCCACTTGCTCAGCTCTCCTCGCGCTTCAGCTAAACTCACGGTACGGGTTTGAAGAAACTGGTCGCCCCCAGTGCCTGCCTGCTCTACTAGAGGAACCTCTACAGCTAGCGGCCTCAGCGACCCTACGCAATCTTCTTCATCCCGATAAGCCACCAGTAACTCCTCTAGGAAACCCTTCCTTAATTCTTCACAGTGAAGCTGCTCTACCGCATAAGACCAGCCCTCAGAGTCCCCTAACTCACTGGCAATCTCATCTGTGAGCATAACGCAGAGCCTAGCAGTGCACTCATGAAGCCTAACCCAGCCAGCGAGATCCCCATCACCTGAAACCAAATCCGGGAACCCTACCTCCCAAACCTCCTCTCCTACTTCCTCTCGTAGGTGAGAAACCTTAGATTCCCCATCGGCCTCCTCAACCACTTGACCTTCAAGCCGGTGAACAGGGAAACCCAACTCCGCTAGCTCACTCTCACAATCGGCTAAAACAGCCTTAAAATCCCGAGGGACAAACGCCGAGATGACCCAACGGTCCCCTATCCAATCTTCTGAGGCATGCCAGGCTTCAGCAGAGAACTCAAGGGTCCGCGCCCTTATATCATACACATGCCCTGGAAGCTTCCTGCCATCAGGCAAAACCCTACACACCTCACCTGAATCCCTTTCCAACCATAAACCTCCACCCTTGAAGTCACCCACAGCCCGAGCTAGAATGGGAAACCCCGGAGCATTTCTTAAATCCCTATGGGGTGGCAAAAGAGTGTTCCTAGAGACATACAGCGTAGTCCAACCCTTAGTGGGGTTCTGTGCTTCTACGAAGCAATTCAGGTACTTTACCAGATGTGGGTTCTCACGGGTAAACACGGTTACTCCCCGAAAACCCCCAACCGCATACAGTCCACATACAGCTGCATTCCCTCTGCGACCGGTCACGGGCCTTCGGGAGCTCGGGAGCTTATCAAGGGCCCCCTGAAGCACCTCATAACATTCTTGAGGAGAAAAATTCCCCGACTCTATCCTTTCCAAAAGCCAAGTCCGATGCACCTCACCCTCATGAGACACCCGGGCCACCAGCTCCTGAGAATCACCTTCACTTTCCGAACTATCCCAAAGGACCTTCCCTACGGACTCTTCCCAAAACCCCGAAAAACCTTCACCAATCTCCTCTATCCAATCGCAACCCAAGTCCCTCAAGGAAGACTTCTGAAAATTCTGAATCCAACCCAAGAAGGAGGACTCCCCCCCAGGTGTAAACCTGGCACCCAGAGGCTCATCTGCATCGATGCAATCATCAGCAGCAGCTACTACTCTCGCAGCCAACGGCAGTCGGCCTTCTTGCACCGGCCCAACAGCCAGACTACGCAAAGCCACGTCAGAGGAGCGCTTGCTAGAGATGCGAAATTTTGGCTTACCCACACGCACCGGGAAGACCGTACTCGTTAAAAGAACCCTAACTACATCCCCTTCCCTAACCAAAACCAAATGACCGCCCGGTGTCTGAGGAGCTTGTCCAATGTACAATCCCCGAACAGTCTTAGGCTGCCACTGTGACTCGAAACCCGTCTTATTTCGCTTCCTTGCTTCCACCGGGAGTCCGAAAGCCAGCAGTGGCGCCCGAGGAACACCCAAAGATTCCGAAAACAAGAACCAGTTGCGGGCAGAAACGTGCAGCAAGGCTAAGGGCCAGAATTCCCGTCCAATCTTGGACGCCAGGAGCAACCTGCGGGTACTTGACTTCAGATTCTGAACAGCCAATTCTGCGTGATTCCCGGCCGGAGCCTCTCCCGGCGTCCACGAAGGACTAATACCTTTATCTCTAAGCCAGCCTACCAAAGAGGTGGACCGAAGTTCTTGGGCCCGGTCTGCATGGTACCGGTGAACAGGAAACCCCTGAGACTCAAGCCGGTTTATGATCGACTGCACTTGGCCCAACACTTCTTTCCCTCCCTTTGTACGCAATGGAACCCCGAGAAACAGGGTGGTTCTATGACCAGATTCCTTGGGGGGGCCGTCCTCCCCCCAATCTATGGGCCCCACCCCACCTCCGAGGTCCTCCGGTTTCTTACTCCTAATCCGATGCGTCACTGCACTCAACAACCCCTTTGATTCACCCGGGGCCTGGAAAGCTTCCTCCAAACCCTCATCAGATTCCCCAAGCCTCGCATCAGCCTCACCCTTATCTTCCGAATCCCCCGTCTCCTTCAACGGACTATAACCCAAAGGAGCCGCGTACGAACAAGCCAAAAAGAACCGGTACCCCTTACCTCGATCCCTACCAGAAGCAACCGGGTCAAAGGAATGGCCATGTATAAAGGGCCCTGCTATGTCAAACGAGGTGGAATGCACCGAAGGAAACCCGGACCTCCAATGAGCCCGCCTGCGACCTTGCGCCTGCACACAGACTGGGCATCCCTTAAGGTACGGACTGTGATCATTAGCCACGTGCCTAGCGTACCTTTCCGACTCACTGAGCTTATTAAGTAGCACCTTTCTCTCTCGGACCTCTCCTAACTTAGCCAGCTCCTCCTTCCATGTCATCCAGAACCGTTGAAGGCATTTCAGGAAACCCAAAGGCCAGCCTAGATTCCTTGCGCCTGTAGCCCCGCCTAGCTTAGTTTCCCCTAACTGACGATGGAGCCCCTCATAGAGGCACCAAGACGAAGTGCCCAACCGAACCCATCGATTGACCCTTAAGCCAAATCGACTCAAATCAAACTCAGCAACCTGAAACCCATAGGCTTCCCACAGTGTTTTTGTACCCTCAAGAAGCCCCAAAGAGCCCTGGTTACCCTCCAGGCTGGACTCCTGAGGCTGCTCCCAAACCACAAAAACAGGCTGCCATTCCCATGAGGTTTGCTTCCCCGACAGCTCCGGATGTCCCAACTTTTCCCGAGCTCGGGACAATGCCCATTCCACAAGCTCTTTCGGATCGGAAATCCCCTCAGGGGGTTGGTCTAAATCCAGGCTAGGACCATCAACCAAAACCTTGCCTAGTCTACTGTCCTTTACCGCCTGCGCTACCGCAACCAGAAGAGTAAACCTTAGCTCTGCAATCACCTCATCTCGGCCTGAAGTCTCAGTCTGAACCCTTAGCTCATGAGGGCCTGGCCCTATTTCCACGGCTTTCCTCTCGCCTATGAGACCCCCTATAATACCCAGCAACGCCCACCTAAGCACATAAGAGAAAACCAAGTCATCCCCCAAGCCTTTACCCAGACCTGCGAGCTTAAGAACTCTGCCTCCTCCCTTCCAGCCTTCCCCGGAAGTAGTGCAGCTTACTAACAGCGACTCTAGGCCACCCCTTTCAACCGATCTCCTCAGCCTGCGATTCCACGGAAAAGCCTCCCTGGAAAACCTGTTATCCTCCGCAGGAGCAATACAGGCCTCAGCTAACAGTTCCAAAGGCAATCCCGGAAACCACACCCGCAGAAAGTCCAGCTGAACCTTTACACTAAGATCCCCGCCAGTTCCCTCCTGCACTTGCTCCCGGAACCACTCCCTTGCTGTTCTCCGATCCAGACCATCCGGAATAGAACTCAACCCTAAACTCTTGACCCCCTTTGACTGTCTAACCCGCTCCTCATACCGAGAAAGTAGACTTAGACCCACCTCTTTAGGAATCAGAGGGCAACCCTTAACCACCTGCACGTCCAAAGCTCCTTCCTTCGGATGTCTAATCCTGCAGCCCTTCCGTCTCCACGAAATGGTAAAGCCCAGCTCAACCAAGTAGCTAGCAGGAAGAATCACCTGACAACAGCCTACATGCAAAAGAGTACCACACTCATTCACACGCAAATCCGTACCCCCACTAGCTAAATCAACACGTATAACCCTACAACCCTTAAGCTCTCCATCACTCGCAGGGCGAAGTGCATTAGTAGCCCCACTATCCACCAAACAATAGGTCGGGTCTGAGGCACTCGTCAACGCACTTCTCACCCACATGAGATCAACCTCCGGCTCCTGGAGCCGAAGCGGCTTCAACGAGACACCCTTTAAAAGTTTGGCTGCTTCAGCCAAAAGAGCTTCCTGGTTCACAGCCCCGGCCGGTCCATTCCCCGAAGAACTTGCCGCAGCACCCTCTGGCTTAGAACCAGAATCCTCTGTGACCCCCTTTGCCTGAGCGGCGGACTTAGCCTTAGCTTTACCTCGCGGAGCTGCTTTGCTAGGCGCCTTAGGCGAAGAATCCGAACCACTACCCTCGAGGGTCTGCCTGTTCTCAGGAGCGACAACCGGGCACTCCGGTCGGAAATGCCCTGCCTGTCCACAGGCGAGACACTTCCCCTCTCGTCGAGCCTTTGCTCTGTCATGCTTAAAATGGCAAGAATCTCCATACCTACACCCTGAAGCATCCGAAAACTTATGGCACAACAACTCCTGGGTCTTACCCTTCCCCTTGCCCTTAGCATTCCCGGTAGTAACTGCAGCAGCGGCCACAGAAGCCCCCGGTACTGTACTTGCACTACCCGTCGGATTTGCCGCAGGTGGAGGCTTAGGCGCAGGAGGAGGCTCCTTAGGTACATTAAGTGCAGCAGCCCTAGTACGCTTATCAGCGCCAGAAGTTTCCACTAGCGCGGCCGCTTCACTCTCTGCTTGAAGCAATCTTACCAGCTGAACCACTCCTGAGGTCGTGGGGTTATAATCCAGGGCAGTACGGTGCCTAAAAGCATTGACCCGAAAACTAACCATAGGATTGGTTGCAAGGAGCCCCGTTACAGCCCCGTCCACCCCTTTTAAAAGCAACGAAGCATCCGGAAGAGTCGCCCTCACCTCTTGAGCACGAACTAAGTTCTGCTGCCATCGGCGCAACCCTACCAGGGCATCCTTGAAAGACTTTAAAGGTTCCGGCTGGACCAAGGTCGTAAGAAGAAGCGCCCTTTCCGAGGCCCCTCCCGGTTGAAACAAGCAAAGCACTCTAAATAAGATGGAGCTGGTCGCCAGCCACCGGTTAGTAATGACATCGTCACGAACGGCTTGGGGTAACGCAGCCAACAGTAATGAAACTGCACGGCTTTCAACTCTTTGAAACCTCACCGGATCAAACGACGCCGTGATAGATGCGGGGTCGAGACCAACCCTACCTAAAGGGTCCGCCACTAACCACCTAGAGTACCCCCTAGAGGCTGCTTCCTCAACACTACTAAACCATACATCAGCACTCGGCGATAAACCCTGAAAGATCTGTCGAATCTGCGCCAACCAATTTCCACAAACAATTGCACTAGTGGCTAGGTCAGCTTGGACTAGCTTCGGTAACTCCGTAATATATCGAGCAGGTTCCTCAGGTTTTACTCCAGCTTCTACGGGGCTAGGCGTCCCTGGAAAACCACAACCAGCCTGAGCTCCGAACGTTCCTTGAGGGAATTCAACACCCGGTAAAGGACCCCTAGGCAATCCCCCAAACGAACCCATAGCCATCGGACCCCCACCCAACTGCGACGCACCCAAAGGTAAACCTCCAACCTCGAAATAGGGTACCCCCTGTTGCTGAAACCCGGAACTCCTTACCATCTGGGTCTGCGCTAACTCGTTCACTCTAGAAGAACCTAACCCTTCAACAAGCCCTAGTCCACTTCCAGAGATCTCCTGGCCTGCTCCACTCATCCCTGGAGTTGTCGGCCCCACTGGAGGCGGCAGCGGAGGTGGCCGAATCACTGTCCCACCCGGGGACAAAGGATACCCATTCTCGTCAAACCCTGAATTTAACCCTCCTGCAGACCTAGGAGTATGAAACCCTGCTGATGGCTCTAAAACCTGCGCGGTAAACTGCTTCATAGACTGAGCCCTTGACGCCTCAAAACCTCCCATCGAGGCAGCCTCACCTATCAAAGGTGGAACCTGAGAATCCTTAAACGGAATCAAAGCCAGACCCCGTGTCCCTTCCTCAAACCCTCGACTACTAGAACTCGAAAGCCCCAAAGCCTGGGTCCCTGTCCCTACTCCAGACAAGTTTGGAGACTCTAAAGGATTCCCTTGAATTAACCCCTGGCGAGGAATCTGACCCTGGGAAGCCGGAAGATACGACGACACCATCATCGCCTCAGGCGATGCACGGCCCTGTACATCAGACAGTCCCCCGGCTATCATACCTGAGACGCGGTGCTCAGTCGTTCTTGCTCCGCATGGCGCGAAGGACATTGGAGAGGAACCCGCCAGCACCGGTTCAGCAGTGGTCCCGGTGTGCCACGAAGAGTGAGATCTCAGCTCCACCTGTTCCAGACGGAGCTTAAGACTCCGGTTTTCTTCCAGGATCTGCATAAGCATGACTTCCATGCCTCCTTTATTCCCAGAATCCGGCACTAACTCCTCGTCTCCGGCACCCGCCGCTGATGTAGGTGCATTGTCTTGGGCCTCCTCAACTTTTCCTCCAGGACAGGCAGTCACCGCTACCGGTACCCTCCCAACCTCGGTTGGAGAAGTAGGCAGACTACGGTCCGAAGAAGGGTCCACAGTCTCCCCAGCAGCTTCTACCCTAGCCACACGAGGCCCGGGCTGCTCCTTCATCTGAAAAGCTGTGGTATAGTCGGGCTCCACATTCGACTCATCCACCCAACATTCAGTTAAAACCCTTGCCTCTGCCGCGCTGCTGCTCACCTGTCCTCGGATCCTCTGTCCTTCGTCGTCCAGAGTCGGTGGACGACTCCGTATCAACTGGATTTCATTCTGCACATGTTCGCTGTGGAACGGGTTTGCCACCGGCAGCTGTTCAGCTTCAGTAACACCAGAGCCTCGGCCCATTTCCAAAGTGCCTGGGGATGCCTCACCCCTCATGCCCACTAAGGTCGCCGGATCCACAGCTGTCGTCTGGCTCAAGGCTGTTTGGTAAGCCGCCTCCAAGGCGGCCGAATCCCCCTCTGGCTCTCCAGTTCCACTGGCCCTTCGACGCCGGGGCACAGTATCCATATCAGGAGACTACAAAGGTCAACGGTTGCACTAGTGCTCACGAAGTATACAGGTCCGAAAGCCCTAAAGCTAACCTACGGCTGATAACCTATGTGAGGAAAATTATGAGATGGAAACCAATAAGTGCAATGTCAGAGCTCACACACTGTCAACTCTACGGGCACTCAAAAACTTTTTCGTTCGAACAAACAAACAGCCTTCGGTAAGANTGTCAGAGCTCACACACTGTCAACTCTACGGGCACTCAAAAACTTTTTCGTTCGAACAAACAAACAGCCTTCGGTAAGAACGTGTGCCTATCTGTGCCTGGGGATCAGATTCACGCACTAAACCCTAAACCCCGGACCCTCTCAATCCCAGCGAAGGTCGAGCTCCCCAGCGTCCGCCGAGGAAAGAACAGGGCTCTCTCTACTATAGGGCTTTAATAATTACCTCTACTCTTTTGGGAGTTCCTTATTGTAATTATCGTATAATGAGCCCCAAAACCCGATTCTAATCAAATCATTAAGGCCCCTATATTAGTGCTTTTGGAGGCTTCCGAGCCTTTTGTTTAGGCCCTTCAGGGCTGTAATGGCCTTTAGGACCTTTAGGGCGTTTAGGGCGTTTCAGGGCCCGCAGGGACGAGGATGAGGATGCAAAGGGTTTGGGGTTTCAGGGTTCAGGGATGTTCAGGGTCACTGACGGGAACCAGAGGGTTTGAGTTCGGGGCTTAGGGTATCTTAGGGTTCAGGGACTAGGGTGTAAGACCCAGTGTTAAGAGAAGGATTTAAGGGTTGGCCGTTGAGGGTTTGGCTAGACTTGTGACTTGAGGTAGCTAGTAAAGGGCTCGGACAGAGGTTAGGACCGGGGTTTGGGGTTCAGGGTTCCCTCGAAGCCGTCCTAGGAGCCAGCCTTAACAATGCCCACGGCTGGAGCGGGGTATGGGCCGCCGCTTTCCCTGCAGCCGTGACCCCAGCCTTGGAGTTCGGGACTTCATAGGCTTCATCTTCAGACCATGATGGCCGAGCTACAACGCAACAAGACAAGGGATGACTACTTGGAGTTTTCGAAGTTCAACACTGCACTCTCTACACAGCTGCTTTTCTTCGAGTCGTCGTTGTTTTGCCTTTGCCACCGTTGTCTTTATGCCTGATGGCGGCGGTATCGTGGTACTGCTATCCTTACTGTCACGAGTCGTCTTGTTAATCGTGTGATCGGATATCGGGCCGAATGCGTCAGCCCGCAGGCCAAAGGCACAGGCCGATCCTAAATGGCAAGCAGCACAGCGGCCAGAAAGTGATAACTTGAAGAGCTCGAGCAATGCAATGGGGATACCATCAGCAACCAAACTCAAGTTTAACACCCCCAGTAGTGATAAGAAGACTACCCCCAGTAGTAATCACAAGACTCACAAAATCAAAAAGCACCAGGGCATATGTCCTTAATAATCTAAGTGTTGGTTTCATCTCCAGACCTCGCCTGGATGCATCCGCGAGTGAGTGTCAAACGATGATCTCTTTACCCGAACCCCGAGCCCTCGGCCCAAGTCGTCTCCCAACAGTCCCCAGAACTGCTGCCTCCGCTCCTGTGTGCGTGGAGCCACAGAGGCGCCCCGGGTCTCAGGGGTTTGGGGTTTCGGGGCTCCGGCCTGGGCTGAGGGAGTCGGAGTCTTGGAGAGGTTTAGCTCATCCCTCTATGACATGGCGCAGTTCTCTCCAACCAGCGTCTGATCCCTTGATGAACAGGTCTGGTTTAGGGCGCCCAGGGCGGTGGCAAACCTTTCCGCTGCCCTCAAAAAGACTCAGATTTGCAACCCTAAACCCTGAACCCTGAGCCCAAAACCCTAAAGCCGAAGCCCTCCGCGCCCGTCGGTGGCAAAGCGCTCAGCGCAGTCACTTTCGGGCCCCGATCGACAGCTCAAAGAGGTCCAAGGGGCCTAAATAGTTATATACCTATACTGTTTTGGGGGCCCCATTCTAATCATTCAGGCCCCTATGCTCGTCCACAGTCTCCCATCTACAGCGGAGAGGAATATTGCGGCATGATGGAGCGACTTTGGGAAGCTTGCTTGTGTCAGGAGCAAGCCGGCCAAACTGGACGCACAGACCTCGGGTGTCCAGAGTGTTCCGACTGAGACATGCGTGAGGGATCCTGCAACAGGTTAGCACCAGGTGCCCAAATAATTGCCTACATTATTCCTTCGGGTTCGTTATTATAATTGTCGCAGAACAAGCTCCAGACCCGGACTCCTCTTGTGCCGAAACCATGAGTCGGGAGCATTGCAGATCCCGAAATTCTAGAAGCTCTCTGCAGCCACAAACCCCGAAATCCTGGCGTGTCCGAGAGTGAGCACCGAAACCCTACTACCAGTAGCACTGGGGTGGGCTTGCGGGCTCCTCCTGGGACTTCGTGGTCTTGAAAGGCAACTTTCCATCGTCCACTCAGGTCTGGGGCGAAGATCTCTGGAGCTGATCCAGACCCAAACCCTGAAGACGCCAGGGAAAGGGGCTGTCAGACAGTCTCAAGCCCGCAGGACTTGCCATCCTAAAGTGCTCAGCCCAAAACTGAGAGGAGTTGACATGAAGAGCTTCAAGGAAGACGACAGCCAGCGGGTGTTTCAGAGGCGAGAAACCTGGCGAATGCCGTGGAATGCACGCCGACAAAAAAGGGGAACAGGGGGAGGGCTTGGCTGCATCTTGACGTGGATGAGGCAGGGTTCAGGTTCGAGAAGAGAGGGTGTCTCATGTTTGCCGGGGTGCCTGTGAACATAAGAAGGATCTTGACGTGTAGGGCCTGCATTGGGGCAGTTTGCTCTGGACTGCCTACTAAGCCCGAAAATCATGGTTATGTTGGTTTTACAAGACGGTGTCAAGCCTCAGAACATCTCATCTGTGAGACTGAGAAGCAGTCTCCAAGAGGTCAGATGAAGACCTTCTCGTGTTCTTGAACGGTTTAGGATTAGTGTCGACATCTCAGACCAAATTCCCAAGCTGAGGCCCTTGAGTGCGATCAGAATCGCAAGCGGTGTTTGGTCTAGGTGCTTCAAGAGATGAATTGGGGTATGATGACGATGGAGTATTCGCCTTCACTGTGGACACCCCGAAGCCATCAGCCATAAATCTTCAACTTCGGAGACTCCTGCGAAACCCCTAGCTTATTGACCTCATGCCATAAACCCTGACTGAAAGCTTGTATTCTTACTCTGACATGGCCAGTCTCCCTTCGTGTGCGCGTGTGAGAGTCGAAAAGGCACCGATTCCTAAATCCTACAAACTTTCGGTCCTACGTCCCAGGAGTCCTAAGCCCTGAACCCCGAACCCTGAGCCTGAAGCCAACCCTGAACCCCAGGCTGCCCCACACGAGGGCCTTAGGGATTCAGGAGTTTGGGTCTATATGGGTTCGGTTTAAGGATTCAGCCTGAACCGATCACCCCACAAGCAGGTCAGAATGGATCCTCTACCTGCTTCTTCTGTTGAAGTCTTCGCTGAAACTCCCCGGACCAAGCTAGATGCGGGGTTTGGAGGGGGAGCTAGGATGGGCAAGAGCATCTCGACCAGAGCAACAGCCAGGGGATAAATCTAGACAGCGGGGCTCCTACTGTTGTCCTACAACTGTACACCAACCCGAGCTGAAGATCAAGGCTCGTTGTGGAGCCCAAGATCAATCCAACAGCTTCGGCAACAATGGAAGCACCACCCCACATTGTACTCTGCAACCTCCTTCCTGAGTCTGCGGCGAGCTAGTGGAGCCGGCCCCCGAGGTCAGGGGACTAGTTCGTGGCTTGCATAGTATTCATAAGACATTGATACGAAGGTTTCATGATTCTGCTCACCTGAAGACGCTTGGGTTTCCGAGTCCAAAGATGACCCTGGATGTGGGGGTTGCCCTTCGGTTTCTCTGGAATTTGTGCAGGGTTGCTGCATCAAGTAGTGAAACGGGTGTTGCCGGTTCTCTATCGGGTTTGTGCGTTTTTCTGTCGTTAGGGCACACCCGACACTTTGAATCCGCAAAGCCACAAAAAGCTACCCACAGTCAGCCCCAAGCATAAGCCAGTGCCCCTCCTTCTGTCCTTCGATTCTGGCTGAAGCTGCCTTGACCGCGGGGCTTTGTCATTTGTGAAGTTGATCCATGTAGGCCCCATGGCTCGATACGCTTGCATTCTCCATGCTGCCTTTGCCCTTGCTGTGCTGCCCTGGGCACGGGGTGCCCGTGTGGATCATGGCGCGGGCCGCGCAGGTCGTGCCGGCCCGAGGCCGGCCTTTGTTTGGAAGAGCACCTCGGCCACACAGCTCCAGCAAATTTTGCTGCAGAAGTTGATGGCCGAGGAGGTGCCAGAGATGCAGGGCCCCAAGCTCGAAGTTTCATTGAAGGAGCTGGTCGGAACAGTCCGTGGGGCCTGGGCAGAGGGAGGCACCTCTGGCTGCTTCCAACAGCTCGGGAGCATGATCGCNCCAGAGATGCAGGGCCCCAAGCTCGAAGTTTCATTGAAGGAGCTGGTCGGAACAGTCCGTGGGGCCTGGGCAGAGGGAGGCACCTCTGGCTGCTTCCAACAGCTCGGGAGCATGATCGCGAACTTGACAGCTGCCTGCCATGAGCAAAAACCCCAAGACAAGGAGCTTTTTGTCTTCCGATACTACAAGCCGCCCTTGCCGAAGAAGACCTGCAAAGAGAGCGTGGACGACATCTTTGTCCATGGCAGAGCTTTGGCAGCGGCCATGCAAACTTCGAAAGAGGATCTGGCTTCCCTGAAGGTGGACAGAAGTACGGTGGCAATGGTCCACTCGCTGTACTTCCTGCAGGCATGGTTGACTCCACTTGCCTATACGCAGAGCGACGCCTTGCTGTGGGCTGGCTTTTGGGGTGCAGACCCTCGCAATCGCACCACCTCAGAGACATTGCACGACTTCGCCACTGCCACAGACCACGCGACGGTCCATCCGGATAGCTGGCTGGGGCAGGTCATTGACAGAAGCAATGACCTTTCGGATTGTTACACCGAGGACATGAGCCAGCTGATGGCAAACATGTGGACCATGGTCAGCGTGAGCTTCGTGCTCGGCATGATGGAAAGGGGACAGGGCACCGTCGTCGCGCTGGTGAACAAGGGCATGGAGGGCGAGCGGCCGCTTGAAAAGGCCGTCCTGTACGAGCACGAGATCCCGACGCTGGGACTGGCTACCTATGGGCTGGGGTATTGGTCCCCACAGGTACTCCTCATCGATTTGCAGGGCACCTGCTCACAGACCAGCCCAGCACTCCAGCAGCAGCTTTCCTCTCGCTTGGGCCCTTGGGCGAAGTCCAAGCAAAAGCGGCATTGGCGTNCACAGGTACTCCTCATCGATTTGCAGGGCACCTGCTCACAGACCAGCCCAGCACTCCAGCAGCAGCTTTCCTCTCGCTTGGGCCCTTGGGCGAAGTCCAAGCAAAAGCGGCATTGGCGTCTGGAGGACTTCGTGCAGCGATCGCGACTGCGCTGGCGATGCCTCGACTGTGTCAACCCTGCATGCAATTTGGACAACAGCCTAGCCAAGGAGGTCAAGCAGCTGGTGTGGAAGAAGCAGCTGAAGGACCAGAATGGCCAGTGGCTCCTGCGGATCTTAAAGAAGAGTAAGAACGGTATGATGGACGAGGCTTCGCGCCAGGCGTGCATGGGTCCAAACGAAGCATGGAGGTCTCATGGGGAAGTGTCTTCGAATAGCCATGAGCCTCTTGCTAAGGGGTTCTTTAATCAGAGGTCGCTTGTAGAGTCGAGGGTTTAGGGCGGTCTAAGGCCGAGTCCTCACCCGGAGCCTGGCAGGCACAGGAGCTCGAAGAGAAGAGCCAGCTGGCGCTGATGTTGGCAAAGAGCCTTTTTAGAAAGGGTCGCTCCAATGAAGCTATTGCAGTGCAGGCTCTATGGGCAGAATGGCACCTCCGATGGCTTGATGCTTACACCCAGGCCGCCCCCCATCTTCACCCGGGTCAGGGAGCCTTGGTGACTCCCAAGGAGCTGCTGCAAGGGAATGCCGATGCCAATGCGGCAGATCGCACCGGTCGCACGTGCCTGCACGAGGCTGTCCACCAGGATGACTTCGAAGTATCGGCTCTGCTCCTCGAACACGGGGCAGCGGTCAATGCCCGCACTGAGGTTGGCGACACGCCGCTTCACCTGGCCGCATACCCGCATTTGCGGGAAAACTCGGGCGTGGTGGCGCTGCTCCTGGAGCACAAGGCAGAGGTGAATTCCCGCGGTGCCTTTGGAATGACGCCGCTCCACATGGCTGCAAAGGTTGGGGGCAGCTACGGGACGGAGATAGCGGCGCTACTCCTCGAGCACAAGGCGGATGTTAATGCCCACATGTTGCACGGTCTCACACCGCTCCACAAGGCTGCGATTTTTGGTTCGGCGGAGGTGGTAGGGCTGCTCCTCGACCACCGTGCAGAGGTGAATGCCCGAGGTCAAGACGGCCAGACGCCCCTTGCCGAGGCTGCTGAGAGTGGTGAGTCAGTAAGAGACCTGCTGCTGCGGCACGGCGCGACGAAGTGAGACTTCTCGTTCGCAGAGAGCCCCGGGAACTTGAGAAAACAGTCGCTGCTAGTATCGTGCCTTTGCAGACCCATTTCTTGTCATTGTGCATGTTGCCCGATGTGCGAATTAGGTGATCTGAGGAGCCCTAACCAATCACCCGTGACCCTGAACCCTAAGCCTGAGTGCCCTGAGCCGTACAGCGTACACCCGGAAGCCTACCCGAATAGAAACAGCAATAGTCATAGTGACAATATGAAGTGCTAGTATGTGATTTAAAATGATATAAGTAATATAAAGCCCGGGCTTTCAACCCTTACAGCTGGGCTTTGAGAGCGCCTAGTCATGCGGAAGGGAGCTTTGTTAAGCTCTCACAGCCGTAAGCAGTCCAAACGTTTTTTTACATGTTTACACCTACCTTCTAAGCCCCTAAGCCCCTAAACCCTAAACCCTAAACCCTAAGCCCCCCAAAGCCGCAGAAGCTTTGTCAGGGAGCCTTGTAGCCTTCCTTCCTGCCAGGTCCATGTCCTCCTCTCCGGAGAGGTGTTTGGGGCTTTGGGGCTGGGGCCGGAGAATAGGGCTTGGGGTGTGTGGTTTAGTATGAGGCGTAGACCACTCAGAATGTGGTTTTAGGGTTGGGCATTCAGGGGCTCAGCGTGTTGGGAAGTGTTGGCATCCAAATTTGCGGCTCAGGCTCTTTGTCTACCCGTATTTCTGGTTTCGAGTTTATGGCTCAGTGTTTGGGCTTCCAGCTGCGTTACGAATGCTTCAGGGCCAGGGTAGTTCTCGTTGTGTAGGTCGTTTCGGCACTCGATTTCACAGAGCTTTCATGTCTGCCAGCGCATCATGCGAAGATATTTGCTGGAAAAGTCTCATGTTGAGTTGTCCAAGTTGACAAAGGGCCCCACACCAAACAGACTGTTCGCCGTACGGCATGTATAAGCAAAGTGATGCTGAGCCCAACACGCGACTCTTGCGACAGGAAAAGTTTGAAGCCGAGGCCGCTCGATAT
The DNA here is from genome assembly GCA_003297005.1 of Symbiodinium sp. clade A Y106. NCBI lineage: Eukaryota > Dinophyceae > Suessiales > Symbiodiniaceae > Symbiodinium > Symbiodinium sp. clade A. Next base: position 159,927 of record BGNK01000133.1, on the reverse strand, counting down.
CCAAACGACCAGAGCACCAGAGCATATGTCCTGAATTATCTAAGCCTAAGTGTTGGTTTCGTCTCCAGATCTCGCCTGGACCCCGAGCCCTCGGCCCAAGTCATCTCCCAAACGCCACGCCCGTGCCAAGAACTCCTGCCTCCGCTCCTGTGTGCGTGGAGCCACAGACGCGCCCGAGCCAGCGGGGTGTTTCAGAGGCGAGAAACCTGGCGAATGCCGTGGAATGCACGCCGACAGAAAAGGGGGGGGAACTGAACAGGGAGGGCTTGGCTGCATCTTGACGTGGATGAGGCAGTGGTTCCGGTTCGAGAAGAGGGGGTGTCTCATGTTTGTCGGGGTGCTTGTGAACCTAAGAAGGATCTTGACGCGTAGGGCCTACATTAGGGCAGTTTGTTCTGGACTGCCTACTAGGCACGAAAATCATGGTTCTGTTGGTTTTACAAGACGGTGTCAAGCCTCAGAACATATCATCTGTGAGAAACAGTCTCAAAGAGGTCAGAAGACCTTCTCATGTTCTTGAACGGTTTAGGATTAGTGTCGACATCTCAGACCAGATTCCCAAGCTGAGGGTCTTGAGTGCGATCAGCATAACAAGCGGTGTTTCGTATAGGTGCTTCAAGAAATAGAATTGGGGTATGATGACGATGGAGTATTCGCCTTCACGGCGGACACCCGGAAGCCATCGGAGAATCCAAGGTGCTAACAAAAAAATTCCTCGCAGAGTCCTCCTTTGAGCCGTCCCTTGCGAGCCGCATGCCCGGGATAATGTAGCGCGCAATCGGCCCTGCCTTCGGCACTGGCACTGCCTAGCTTTGGCTGCCGGTAAACAGGCGTCAGCAAAAATTGAGGAATTAACGGCGGCTGATGCCACCAAAAACCGGCTGGTGATTATGGGATTGAGGTCGCGCCCACCACGCAGTGCCACCCCAGACTCGCGGCGTTTGCTCCACCCCGCAAGCACCTGCAGTGGCAGCCGGGGTAGCACATGCCTTTTCCCGACACGTTTGTTGTCTAAGGACATGGCCTTGCTGTGTGCGCCTTCGGGCCGGATGGTTAGAATGCGTGTCATCCTGCGCTGGGTATCAATCGACATCTTGGATGTGTGTCGCAGCTGCACACTCAAGGAAGCTCGGGGTCCCAGCGACCCGTTGGGCAGTTTGCGGCCGAAACCCCCAGCTTGTTGACCTCATGCCCAATGCCATAAATCCTGACCTGCAGCCTTCAGTGGGATTTGAAGTCAGCCGTCATCCTCACTCGGTCCACCAAGCCGTGGGAGTCTGAAAGCTTATATTCTTACTCTGACATGGCCAGTCTCCCTTCGTGTGCGAGTGTGAGAGTCGAAAAGGCACCGATTCCTAAATTCTATAAACTTTCGGTCCTACGTCCCAGGAGTCCTAAGCCCTGAACCCCGAACCCTTAGCCTGAAGCCAACCCCAGGCTACCCCAGACTAGTCTTAGGGGTTCAGGATCTTGGGTCTATATGGGTTCGGTTTAAGGATTCAGCCTGAGCCGATCACCCCACAAGCAGGTCAGAATGGATCCTCTACCTGCTTCTTCTGTTGAAGTCTTCGCCGAAACTCCTGGACCAAGCTAGATGCGGGGTTTCGAGGGGGAGCTAGGATGGGCAAGAGCATCTCGACCAGAGCAACAGCCAGGGGATAGATTTAGACAGCGGGGCTGCTACTGGCTGCAGCTTCGGCAACAATGGAAGCACCACCCCACTATATCTATCTATCTATCTATCTATCTATGTATATATATATATATATATATAATATATACTCATATACCATCTATCACATATATACATATATATATATGTATGTGTGTGTGTATCTCTCTGTAACCTCCTTTCTACGTCTGCGGCGAGCGAGTCGCCAGCCGGCCCCCGAGGCAGGGGGCCAGGTCACGAATTGTGCCATGCATCGTATTCAAGACGTTGATACGACGGTTTAGGGTATAGGGTTTCATGATTCTGCTCACCTGAAGACGCTTGCGTTTCCGATGAATTCAACATCTACGGCGCAAGGCCAGCAGCTTAGCGGTGTCCGGATTCCCGACTCGAACCCGCGCCAAACGACTCCTTCTGCCCTGCCACCGTATTTCTCACAGGCCAATGTCAAGACCAGCAGTGCTGACGCCTTTCATTTTTAGGCACACTTTCCGCCTATTCCAACCGAGCAGCGCATAGATTGACGTGGACCCTCTACAACTCAACGTCCTCTCCCGCAAATCCTGAACCGGGTTTTGGGCTAAGACCTTTAGGGCCCCTGCCATTTCATCCCAGCTCCGCAGCACCTACAGCATCCCCAACAGTTTCGGGCCAAAGGGTTCAGGGTAAAGGGTTTAGGGTGTACCTTAACCTACCAAAACCTACTTTTTTGTAGGGCTCCTATAACTTCCATATTAGGGTTTATAATAAGAACCTACAAAAAGTAGGGTTTGGTAGATAGGTTTAGGGTTCAGGGTATACAGGTTCGTGAGAGCCCCGATGCAAAAGGTATACAAGGTTTAGCTTCGAAACCAGAATCGGGAAGCCCTCAAGGGACTGAAGCGTAAATCTTGACCCAAAGGGGCAGCCCCATGAGCACTCAGACGCTGGGCTCCGCTCTTGGCAGCCGTGCGTTGAGGGCTCGTAAAGTCCAGGGTTTACGGGTTTTCATGCTTAGTTAAGTTCCTTTCGTGGGTTTGGAGGTTTAGGGGTTGAAGCTTGGTATCACCATGTACCTGCAGAGCCAAGCATAGCTGTTTAGAGTCCTGGTTCAAAAACAGGGTTCAGGGTTCTCTCTTCGTTTGGTCAGGGTGTGGGACTGCGGACCTTTGGCATGGTTTTGATTTCAGTGCTTTCAGGGACCACAGTAAGGCAGTAAGAGCTTCGGGGATGCAGGTTGCCGCAAGCAGCACAGCAGTGCAGCTTCATGCGCCCGGGCTTGAGTCCACTGGTGCGACAGCTGTGCGTGCAGTTTCGACCCTCTGCTGACCTCTAACCTAAACTCGAAACCCAGAGCTCCAAAAGCTGCTCTGACTTGACCATGCTGTTGGCAAGGCCCATTGCCGCCACCGGCCAATGCCTGCAAGCTCAGCATTGGGGTGGTTTCCGTGGACAGTTGTGTCCAAAGGTGACCCTACTCCCAAAACCGAAGCCCATAGCACATGATATAAAGCCTTCAGAAAGGACGACGATCAAGCATCCGAAATCGCCCACGCCCTTCCCCGCTCTCAGCGCATAACAACCCGAAACCGCTATTATCGCCCTTTTGACAGGACAGACGTGTCCTCTACAGTTGTCAAACAGTCAGTCGCTGGTTATTCGTGATTCTGCCGGCTCTCCGGAGGAGTGCAAGTCTAATGCCAACGTGCGGTGCGGAGTGGCCGAGTAAAGGAGCCTTAACGATTCGAATAGGGCTGTGGTACATCATACTGCATCTATAGTAGGGACCATAACGGGATAGCATTTCTATTACTCAGGCCCCTATATCAGGCCCTGCCGGCAAAATCCACCCCGCCGGTCTTCAAAGGCCGGCTGCCCCACTTCTTGCCCGATTTACAGCTTAGAGCTCCCTGAACCCAATACTACACCAATCTAAACCCTAAAAAAAAAAGACCTTGGGGTTGGGAGATGCTGGGGGCGCAGAACCAGATTTCGGGCCAATCTCTGTCTGTCTGTCTGTGTGCGAGTGTGTGTGTGCCAGGCGCCCGAGCCGTCAACACTAATTGCGTAAATCCCAATGCCTAAGCCCTTGACAAATCTCAACCACACCCATGTGACATCAGAAGCCTCAGCTTCATAACCCAGATGTCATATCGGGGGTTTTCCGAAAATAGGGGACCCTAATAGAGTACCCCCAAATAGTAGGATCCTTACTGTAAGGACCCCCCCTAAAATACGGTACCCCTTCCTTTCGGAAACTCCCATGTCCCTGGCAAAAGGCCCTGAGCCAAACTTCTGGCAACTTCAAGGCCGATGGCAGGCCAGGAGCCGGGCTCCTGGGTGTTCCTTCGGAGTGCTTTTTGATGCTTGATATCAGTTTAGGGAGTAGGGTTTAGGGTTTAGGGATTAGGGTTTAAGGTTTAGTAAACCAGAGGGGTGAAAAACATAGGGGTTTAGGGTTTATAGGGTTTTGATCACGGTCTTGCTGGGGCCACGTCGGCGCAGGCTACATTCGAAGCGGGCAGCTGTACAGCAAAAGACTCTCACCTGGGTTTAGGGATTACGGTTTAGGGAAGTATTATACCAGAGGGGTGAAAGGCTCGTTTTGTTTCGGGTCTAGGGGGCTTGTAGTCTCATGAGATGCCTGTGGGAAGGGGCTTACTCATGCGGTTTAGGATTTGGGATGTGGGGTTGCGCTTCGATTTCCCTTTGCGCAGGGTTGCTGCATCAATTATGGAAGCGGGTGCTGCTGGGTTTCCATCGGGTCTGTAAGTGTTCGTGTCATTCAGGCACACCCGATACCTTGAACCCACAAGCCTACAACAAGCTACCCACGGTCAGCCCCAAGCACAAGCCAGAGTCCTTCGATTTTGGCTGAAGCTGCCTTGAACGCAGGGCTTTGTCATTTGTGAAGTTGATCCATGTAGGCCCCATGGCTCGATACGCTTGCATTCTCCATGCTGCCTTTGCCCTTGCTGTGCTGCCCTGGGCACAGGGTGCCCGTGTGGATCATGGCGCGGGCCGCGCAGGTCGTGCCGGCCCGAGGCCGGCCTTTGTTTGGAAGAGCACCTCGGCCACACAGCTCCAGCAAATTTTGCTGCAGANCACAGGTACTCCTCATCGATTTGCAGGGCACCTGCTCACAGACCAGCCCAGCACTCCAGCAGCAGCTTTCCTCTCGCTTGGGCCCTTGGGCGAAGTCCAAGCAAAAGCGGCATTGGCGTTTGGAGGACTTCGTGCAGCGATCGCGACTGCTCTGGCGATGCCTCGACTGTGTCATCCCTGCATGCAATTTGGACACTAGCCTAGCCAAGGAGGTGAACCAGCTGGTGTGGAAGAAGCAGCTGAAGGACCAGAATGGCCAGCTGCTCCTGCGGATCTTGAAGAAGGGGACGGACGAGGCTTCGCGCCAGGCGTGCATGGGTCCAAACCAAGCCATTAATAATTAAGGTCCTATGGGGGAGTGTCTTCGAATAGCCGTGAATAGCCATGACCTTCTTGCTAAGGGGTTCTTTAATCAGCGGTCGCTTGTAGAGTCGAGGGTTTAGGGCGGTCTTAGGCCGAGTCCTCACCCGGAGCCTGGCAGGCACAGGAGCTCGAAGAGAAGAGCCAGCTGGCGATGCTGTTGGCAAAGAGCCTAAACAGAAAGGGTCGTTACAAAGAAGCTAGCGCAGTGCAGGCTCTATGGGCAGAATGGCACCTCCGATGGCTTGATGTCTACACCCAGGTCGCCCTCCATCTTCACCCGGGTCAGGGAGCCTCGCTGACCCCCAAGGAGCTGCTCCAAAGGAAGGCCGATGCTAATGCGGCAGATCGCACCGGTCGCACGTGCCTGCACGAGGCCGCCTACAAGACTGACTTCGAAGTATCGGCTCTGCTCCTCGAACGCGGGGCAGCAGTCAATGCCCGCACTGAGGCTGGTGAGACGCCGCTACACCTAGCCGCATACCCGCGTTTGATGGGTAACCCGGGCGTGGTGGCGCTGCTCCTGGAGCACAAGGCAGAGGTGAATTCCCGCGGTGCTTTTGGAAAGACGCCGCTCCACATGGTTACAAGCATTGCAGGCAGCTATGGAACGGAGGTGGCGGTGCTACTGCTCGAGCACAAGGCGGATGTTAATGCCCGCATGTCGCACGGTCGCACACCGCTCCACAAGGCTGCCAGGCTTGGTTCGGCGGAGGTGGCAGCGCTGCTCCTGGACCACCATGCAGAGGTGAATGCCCGAAGTCAAGACGGCAAGACGCCCCTCGCTGAGGCTGCTGAAATGGGTGGGTCAGTAAGAGACCTGCTGCTGCGGCATGGCGCGACGGAGTGAGACTTGTCGTTGGCAGAGAGCCCCGAGAACTTGAGATAAAACAGTCGCTACTAGTATCGGGCCTGGGCAGATGCATTTCTTGTTGCCCGATGCACGAATTAGGTGCTTTGAGGGGCAGGGGTGAGGGCCCGGGTGTGTTGCTGGAAGGATCACATGATGGGCTTATGCTGCAGTACCCCAAACCAAAGACCCGTGACCCTGAACCCTAACCCTAAGCCTGAGTGCCCTGAGCCGCACACCGCACACCCGGAAGCCACCCGAACAGTAACAGCAATCATCATAGTGAAATACTAATATAGTATCCATAATGATTCAAGGAATGCAATAAAGCCTGAGCTTTCAACCCTTACAGCTGGGCTTTGAGAGAGCCTACGGGAGCTTTGTTAAACTCTCACGGCCGTAAGCAGTCCACATGTTCTTTTACATGTTTACACCTACCTTCTAAGATCTTCTAAGCCCCTAAACCCTAATTCCTAAACCCTAGCCCTGCGGTGCGACATTGTTCAGCTGGGCCGGTGGCAAAAAAACCCTAACCCTAAACCCTAAGCTCAGGGAGCCTTGCAGCCTTCTTTCCAGCCAGGTCCATGTCCTCCTCTCCGGAGAGGTGTTTGGGGCTTTGGGGCTGGGGCCGGAGCATAGGGCTTGGGGTGTGTGGTTTAGTATGAGGCGTAGACCACTCAGAGTGTGGTTTAGGGTTGGGCATTCGGTTCAAAAAGGGGCTCAGCGTGCTGGGAAGTGTTGGCATACGAATTGGCGGTTCAGGTTCTTTGGCTGCCCTAGGAAATGCAATGGGTCTGCCGGCAGCCTGCTGAATTCAGCGACCATGCTAATGGAGAAGGCTCCTTCGGTTTTTCGGGCTTACGGTGCACTGTATTTCTGGTTTCGAGTTCAGGGCTCAGTGTTGAGGCTTCCAGTGGCGTTACGAACGCTTCAAGTCCAGGGTTGTTCTCGTTCTGTAGCTCGTGGCGGCGCTCGATTTCACAGAGCTTTGATCTCTGCAACCGTCTCATGTTGAGTTGTCCCACTTGGCAAAGGGCCCTATGCCGCCCCACCACCAAACAGACTGTTCGCCGTACGGCGTTTATGCGCAAAGTGATGCTGAGCCCAACATGCGACTCTTGCGACAGGAAAAGTTGGAAGCCGAGGCCGCTTGATGTTCCTTAGGGTCTTTTCTTCTGATTATGCCCTTGCATACCCTCCAAAGCCTCTCTGCTGAGCCCTTAGGAACCCTCTACAGGACTGCCCCTATATTATCGCTTTGGCATTTTGGTGGTGGAATTTGGTGGTTCAGGTCCTAACTGTCACCGGTCGGTGGTGGTTACTTGTCTGATTGCATGTGGGGAAGTACAAGATTTCCAACTGGCTATGGATGGATCCCTTCGAGATTTTTTGAGCAAGGCATGGAAGTGCACGTCATGAGAGCTGAACAGACCTTTACGCGCTTGAAGAAGTGATGCGGAAGGTTTACGTCCATGGATCTCTGTAGAGAGACCTTGGAGGCCCCAACTTCCACTTAGAAGCGTGAACAACTACTGATGCTCTGATACTATTCCGTGGGCTTCTTAATTGTGGTTCTGCTACTGCAAAAAAATCCGCAGCTGCCAACAGGGCCACCGTTTCGAAGCGACCCGCTGTGTGTGAATATGCAACAGCCGCTGTGGCCGTAGAAAGTTGTAGGCTCTGTTGAAGGGGAATCAGAACTGCCTTCCTTCGTGCTCCATGTCGCGTCATGAAGCAGTCGAGGAGTGTCTCTGAGACTGTGCCACTCCAAACCCTGTCACTTGTAATGCGATACCTCAGACCATAGAGTCGAACCCAAGCCGCACACAGAAAGCTTGCAGCCTAATGCCTAAACGCTCCTAAACCCGGCGAGTTCGTTTCAAGAACAACAAGCACTGCTTGAAAACCCAGCGCGCCACCGCAGACTTTGTAGTGATTGTCATTGATGGTTCAAATTTGCCAGGGGCGCCAAAGACATCATGCGCTTCACGACGCAGTGCCCTTCTCTGTGAAGCTACGGGTTCTTCGGGGGCTGGAGTTTGGGCTCAAGGGTTTAGGGTTCAGCAAAAAGTCGGAAGCTCACACACCTGGTAGCATACGCTGGGGGGCGTGCTGAAATCTGCTAGGCGGAGCTTTGCAACTCCGACAAGCTGCAATTTCTGTGATTCTATGCTAGGGCTTGTCCTGAGGCCTCCGAAAAGCAAGTTCTAGCAGGCCAACGAAACGTGAGAGTTCCTTTCCAGAGGGTTAGGGTGGTGAGCCCCAATCGGGGTTTCACCATCGAAAGGGCCTTATTCGAAGCTCATGGACTTGTAGGCTTTGTTGGTGCTGTTGGGTGCAGTAGAAGGTTTCGGGTGTTGCTTGTCTCCGCTGGCCAGGTATCAGTGGCATGCCAAGAAGCAGGTGCTGGGTTTCAGACCCTAAATCCAAAACTCCCCCTTGTATTTAAGCCCCTACTTCTATGCCCCCTGACGCCTGCACCCCGCAAGCCTTAAAAATTCCGAAACCCTTCAAGCCTAAATCCAGGACTCTACACCCTACACCCCTCAACCACCGATACACCCTGCGCCCGTCCCGAATTGGTATATCGATTGCTGCACTAGTGGGTCTGTCAGCCATGAGCCCATGCTCCAGGCAATGCCAACCCATCATCTTTGAAAGAAGGGCCAGAACATAGAATGATACAGTCTGTAACGATCCAAACTAGCACACTCCCACTGAAACAAGGAAAATTGACAAACACATATACATGTATATATACACATGCACACGCACACACATAATATATATATATATATGTAGATACATATGTACGTATGTATGCATGCATGTATGCATGCATGTATGTATGTACATACATACATACATACAGACAGACAGACAGACAGACACACATGCCTTTGTATGCATGTGTGTGTTTATGTGTATATGCATGTAAGGTTTCGGAATAGTGATAACATGTGAGAAATGAAGCCAATATACAGGAAGCTGCAGCCTCGAATTCCCCCAACCCAGGCGTAGAAACCATCATGTCGGTGCCAGTACGACAAGGCCCTAAACTCTAAACCGAGGCTTGCGATGCGGGAGCAAAGCTTCTCTACTTATCGCTCTGTGGCAAGCCGTCGGAGACCATGACGTACCGCCCTGCCCTAGTCCCCAAACCTTATCCCCTGAACCCCGAAGTTTCTGGTAAAGCCCATATCACCAATCCCTGGACCGAAATAATGATCGCTCAGGGATTTGGGGTTTGGTTCGACAGCCCCAAGTACAAACAAAGCGGCGTTCCCTGCACCTCCAAATCCTGGCAGCACGACGGCAACGCCAGGAGCGCGAGCGGCGCCTAGCTTTCAAGACACAGGCGCAGCGCTCTCTGGGCAAGCTGCCGGGTGCCTCAGTGGAGTATATGAGAGCTATGCTATATATTATATGCTACATCATACTATATCATACTAGATCCGTGGATGCTTATCTATCGTAGAGTTACAGGGCTTTGGGGTTTAGGGGATAGGCAGCACTAAGAGCCCAGCTGCAAAAGGGGATAGGCAGCGTCATGTCTTTGCATCCATGTATCCAGCCATGTACCTGCATGTCTTGTTCATTGTCGTTGTCCGGATCTTTCGTCCTTTGTGTATGTCTGTTTGTCCTTATGTTCATATCTGGTTCTTGTTGTTATACTTTGACTCGAATCCCGAATCCAGCAGCATTGCGACTGCATCTTTGCACACGCATATCTACTTGCACATGCACACTCATTTATATGTATACACATGCAGCATGCAAGCATAAGCCAATTAAACACTAATTACTCGGAAAAGCTATGCACGTGTGTCTCTGCACTTTGGTATGTGGTTTTCGTCTTCGGCCCTGCTACGAAGAGTCGGTAAGTTCGCTGCCAGGCCCTGCAGCCAACGTTGTATAGCTGTGTAGACTAACTATAGTGACCGTGGGATGTGAGGAGTGTAACAGTAACAGTGCGACGCGGATGTTCGCGAGGTGTGTCTGAGAGAGCGAGCAAAACACTTCTGTGGATTAGTTAGCGAGGGTCTTGGCGCTTTCCCTTCTTTGGGGTTCTCATGCACAGGATTTCAAGAACAGATTTGCCAGTCTTCCCTTGCACTTCCTGATCTTTTCGGGCGCCGAGATTTACGGCAGAGAATATGGCGCATCCTTATCTTGTACGGCCTCAACGACACTTTACAAAAAACCAGTGTCCGTCTGCCCCGCAAGTTGTGAGTGTATAGAAGCTCCGAGACAGACAAAGAACAGCATGTCGAGAGTTACAGGTCCAACGGTGCAGGTGCAGAAGGTTTTGCAAGGTTCTGAGATTGCAGATTATCCAGGGGGCATACCAACATTGTAATTCTGCTGCTGCGCAGAGCCCTCCAAGTAAACGCAAGAACCTGTGGACAGCGTGCCCGTACGGCCTATAGCCAATGTTTTCCGAAATCCACTCTAAAACTGAGCCACTAAACCCATTTTCCGTCAGCGTTGTGCGAGTGTGCGAGTCGAAACCGTCAGGCCTTCGAAAGATTCGACGGGCGCCCACACAGGCACAGGGAATTTGCTGTTGCCAAAGGCCATAAGCCCTGACTTCTTCACTGCGCATTCATGCAAACCCAAATGCATTGAAAGAGACATGAATGGCCGCTGCGCTCTGGGATCTTTTGGAGAAGTTGGGGTTTAGGATTAAGGCTTTGGTTTAGGGGTTTGAGTACCTCGCCTGCCAATGCCAGTCAGCCAGCCTACCCTGAGCCCAGCGAACGTACAGTCCTGGAGCATGGACACGCTGATTTGTGCTGGCAATAGTAACTCTGAGAGTGTTTGGAGTTTGGGGCTGGGGTGGACCGACCAAAACCGAATGTCAAATTTGACCCTAAACGTGGATGCGCCCTGTATGTAGTCTTCCGACTTCCTGCAGGATTGATCTCCGAAGCCTTGCCGCTGCCTCAGACTCTCGGAAGGTTCTCTCCCCTACTGGGTCTGCAAAAGAGTACGCCACTCTTACCACAGCGACCCTAGCAGGCACACTCAGGTAGAGAACCTGCCACGTGTAAGACTCGGGACGTGGCAAGAAGCTTGAGCTGTCTTGGGGTATGAGCAGCAACATGCATCTGCCAGGCCCAAGTCAAGTCTGTCCGAAACTGTATGTGATGTACTATGTTATACTCCATATATATATATATGTATACACGCATGTATACCACGAACTATATGTACTTTAACACACTGTAACATGGTACCAGTGGCCCAGACAGACCACCAAGAAGGGAGTATCCGCAGAGTCCGATCGCTGTTACACTCCATATGTTGGAAGGGTGTTGCACTGAAAGTAGGGTCATCCTGAAGGTGAGGGACTAAACTAAAGCAGCCCCCATCTGCGACCTTTTCTTCCCTTTCTGCTTGTCTAGGTAACAGTTTCCATCCAATGCCTCAACACCTGAAGTCATGACACATGAGACAGGTATGACCCTGCGTCAAGAACGCGTTTCCTGTGCGCGTGCCTCAGAAAGGCTGAGCTACTAGAGGAGTTGATCCGAATCTAGTCTGCGCGATTGCAGTCCTTGCAGTCCGAAACTTGTGATCTCCGCTGTGGGGACTTGGTGCTGAAGCTAGACCTTGACACCTCCACACCCGAAGCCCCCGACCATGGCTTTGCACTCTCCCGCTAGTGGGCATCAATCCTTGCAATGCAAGAGGGGAAAAGCCCCCCCCCCCCAACACGAGACCCGCCTTATGGGTTTGGAGAAGATCCGACAACCCTAAGCAGGTTACCGAATGCCTCCAATCTTAGATCACTTACCTCAGTGCAGCTTGTGTTTGACCACACCGACACCGTGAGTGCTGGAAGCCCTAAGCCCTAAATCCTCCCGCTATGCCCAAAGGTGCCCGAAACCCAGTTCGAAACTTCGCAGTCTCAAAGTCTGAGCACTATGCTAAGCCCTAAGACTCCAAACCCCGCCTTTAACAGTGTAAGGCAAACTGTGAAGATGTGAAGCCTCAGGTCCTGGCAGCTTTGAAGAGGACTTCGGAAATTTGAGGGCCATGATGTTCGACGAGAGAAGCACTCGGGTTCAGGGTTCAGGGTTCTGGACTTGGGGTTTAAGGAACGCACTCTCAGAATGTGTCTTCATGCTGTTCGAATACTAAGTCCTCACTTTCCTGACGTCTCCTCTCCCCTTCATGTTGCGCATCTCTTGGGGCGGTCTTCTGCGCTATGCCACGCGCCCGTGTCCCCTGTGTCTGAATTCCTTTACCCGCCTTTGGGGCCAACCTGCGCAGTTGTTTCCGCGATGGCGCGCAGGCAAAGAGTGGTAGCTTTCATGACTGCTCATCAGGACATGGTCTCCATCACCGTAGCGGTGGTGCTGGTGGCTCTTTTGGATGTGCTCGTAGTTGAGATCATGGTGGTGGTAGAACAGTAGCCGCGGTCTTAGTCGAAACTGCAGGCGAAGGGGTGGTGGTGGCTGTGGTGGCGGTGGTGGTGGTGCTGGCGGTGGTGGTGGTGCTGCTGCTGTCGAAAGCTTCGGAGGCATTCAGGGCTTCCAAACAGCCCAGGACAAGAAGACAGTACACGTCGATTTGAATCCACTGTGGCACACGTTTATTGAGCATCCGTGCTTGGAAAGACAGCAACGGCAGCGTGACCGTATTCAGTAGCTATAGCACACCTCCAAATGCTTGCTGGGAAATCTTTGACTAGCTTCGAAGGGGTCATCAAAAGGGCCCAAACGGCGCCATCCTAATGTAGGGGCTTAAATAATTACCAATGCTATTTTGGGGGTTCCTTATTATACATATGGTAAAATGGGCTCCAAAGCACCGTTTTATCTTTTACCCTTATAGATCCCTGATAGCAGCCCGTATAGACCCTTTAACAAGGGGCCCTATTCATCACTAAGGCTCCATTATGACTTCCCAGAACTTCGGTCGTCTTTGGGCTTCGTATCTCTTGCCAAAGAGGATCCTGAGCTGCAGCCCATGGTCGCGCGGATCAACGACCTGAAGCGGATGCTGGGAGTGACGGAGGGATACGGCTGGAGCCTAAGCAGATGGCTGTTAAGGTCGTGCGACCGATGCTTGCGAGACCTTGCCTCGATCCAACCCTTCGTGTAGTGACTTTGGCCCCGAGCTAGGTCATGCAGAAACAACCAGGAAATCTACATCCACACCCAAGGCCCCAGACCCGCCCTAGCTCAAGCACGGTCCGACACTATTCATTCAAGAATGATGCGACACCGGCTCCATCCAGGCGTTCTGACCAAAAGCTTCTGCTTCAGGCAGCCGACCGGAGTGGGAAGTATCCAGGACCAGTCCGCCAGAGGCAGGAGGGAGCTTCAACATGAGATGCTGGCGATGCGGGACGCGGATGTTCAGGGTTCCCCTGGAGTCAGACTTGTGCCTCGATCCGCGCCTGCCTATGCGAGTGTGCGTGTCGAAACCCAAAACCCTAAAGCCCAACGGGGTAGATATCCTGTTCCTTCCTTTGTCCCGTAATTATTGCCTGAAGACATCGCTTGTTATTGCTGAAGACATCGCGTCAACTGAAGGTGCAGAACTGGATCTCCCAGACTCTGGCCTCCTTGCCGAAGCCCCCGGAACCGGCCAGAGCCCCAGAGAGGCCCCCTTCTTCCCGGAGTTCTTTTAGGGATCTCTAAACATCTTCCAAGGATCCTCGAAGAAGGGTTCTCCTCAGGGGTTCTCTAAGGATTCTCTAGGGGCTCTGTTCCGGGATATTGGTGCGCAGCTCTTTTGAAGTTTCGTGGCTTGGGGTGAACGCACAAAATACACCTCACCTTGCTCCCGGTAGTATATACACTGCAGCAGCCTGTAGCTTTCCCATGAAGCCATGGTCCCACAGTCCAATTACACTCTCATACAGTATAATACATACTATAATAGACATACTATTTACGACAATATATAACACACTATCTAAAATAATATGTGCTACAATATATTACATATATACACATGAATACGAATATACATATATTCTAATATACTATGATCCTATATTGCAGTATAGGTTCAAAGGAACGGGTATGCGAAGTCCAACTCATTGGGCCACTGTGTGGATCTAAGCTGGGATGTTGGGGCCGGAGGTCATCTTGATAGCAAGATAAGATCTTGCAGATCCTTGTGAGATCTGCGGAACCGTTTCTGTTCGGCTCAAGCTTATTGATACCGTTGCTGCAGCATGGCGGCCGTCGACCGTTTCCTGAATCCGATTCCCAACCCTGCGCGCTACCAGAAGTACAATGGCGTGAACTTGGAGACTCTGTGCATGGCCGCATACCAAGGGGACCTGGAGCAGCTAGAAGTGCTCCTGCGCAAGGCCTGGCTAGACTGCATTGAACTTCTATTGCACTGTCTTGCAATACACTATAGCATTTTGAAGCGTACTTTTGTATCCTGTAACGCACCGCCGTAGGTTATAGTCGATTAAAGTACATGATGCTTTACATTCTATTCAGCCCACCGCCCAATGCGGAAAGGGTGACGAAGACCACATCTTCAATGGTGACGTGAACATGCACTACACGGATGTCAACGCGCTTCACATGGCGGCCATGGCCGGCCATGCCAAGTGCGTGAAGCCTCTTGGGCATGATAATGATAACCGGCCGGGCCTGTGGTATTCAGCTAAGCTGAGATCTGTTTTCCAGACGGACGAGACGACAAAGCCTGTTTTTCGAAACCACCTGGGACACCAAGGGCGTTTTTGGGGTCGAAATCCGTGACGCAATCCCAAACGCATAAAATCAACCTGATAGCGCTCAGGGCTTTGAGCAGACCCACGAACCGAAATCCCCTAAACGCTAAATTCTAACACCTCAACCCCACACCCCCAAAGTTAAGCACTTAATAGCATGGGGGGCCCTGAAAGGTTTGTACTATTCCTGAGGGCATTGAGGGCCCCTTAAGAAACTTATACCATAATGTACCCCACCTCCCTGGGCCCCTATAGTAACCCTTTTAAAACCCTTCATAGGGACCCCTTGGAAAGGAGTCGTATTTTGCTTCTTAAAGACCCCTGTACTCTAGAGCCCTTAAAGTAGCTAACTAGAGCCCTTATCGAACTCGAGTCCTGGTTCAACCCTTTAAAGGAACCCCATTCTAAGCATTAAGGCCCTTCGTCCAAGGCTCCTCCTCGAAGCGCAGGCCGACCCACATGTGCGCTGCGTGGTGCCCGAAGGAGCGAGCTGTGGGTAGGGAGGGGACCTCTTTATTGGGGCGTTTGGGGAGTTTTAAAAAGAATCGTTTAGGGTTTTCTCGGGTTTAAGGATCTTGGGTGAGCTTCACAAACGAAGGGTTCAGGGTTTAGGGATGTTGGAGAGTTTCAGAAAAGAAGGCGCCCGAAGATAGAAGCAAAGTAGTCGGATCTTTTCTGAAAGTTTAGTAGAATACGGGGGCCCCGGATCGACCGACTGCGACTGTCGAAACCATAGACCCAAGTTGGAGTCTGGGGCTTGTGCTCAGGGTAGTTAGGGGTGCCCGATGGGTTTAGCTTAGGGTTGAGCCTCGTGATTGAACCTCGAGTCTAGAATTTGAATCAGAACTAGAATTGATCGACTTTTCAGAAGATAGGAAACCCTAAACCCTAAACCCTAAACCCTAGGCACGGGCTTTTGCTTTCTAAGTAAGCTTTGAACACCAAAGCTTGCAGTCGCCGCTGTTACTGAACTTCCCTGCAATGCGGGCCTCGTCCTTGCTAAGTAGGAGGGAAAAAACCCTAAACCCTGAACCCTAAACCTTTTTTGTAGGGACCGTAAGTTTTTGAAAGGGTTGGAGCCCCTTCCGGGTCAAGAAGCCCGGAACAGGCATCCATTGGGTATTCATGGTGGTAAGCCTGATTCATCGTTGTGCTTCTTGTTGCAACAACCGATAATGCTGCTAGAAACTGCTAGTAGTTGTTTGAGCTACCTTCATATGCTCGTAAATATGTCGAAGAATCGTACAAGAATAGTAACACCAGCGATGGTAAACGGTGGTCGTATCAGAGTTGCTAGTACCAGTGGTGGTGGTACTAGTAGTCGTCGTCGTAGTCGTGGTGGTAGTCGTGGTAGTGCTCGTCGTAGTCGTACTAGGAGAAAGAGAAAGAGAGGAGGAGCAGGAGCAGCAGCAGCAGTGACGGGAGGAGGAGGATGCTGATGTCAATGACATGAAGCATTCCAGTAACACACTACATTTCGCCCGGTCAGAAAACAAGCTGAAAGGGATCGTAAAGCATCATCCTGCCTTCAACCCTCAGCCCGACATTGAAAATCCTAGAATCCTAGACCCTAACGTCAAAACCCACCCTAAACCTTCAACACTGAACCTAAACTCCATGGCTGCCTAGGCAAGGACCCAAAGGAGGCCGACACTGCAAAGGATAAGGCAGCAAAGTTCAAGCACGACGAGGCTTCCCGGCAAAGTTTGGAAGTGGTTTGGGGTTTCGGGCTTGCGGTCGTGGGTCTGGGGTTTCGGGTTTAGACATGTTTAGAGTTTAGGGTACATAGAAAGTGTTGAGACCCTGGGCTTGGGCTTGAGGTTCAGAGGTTGCAGCTTCGGGTTATCCACGGCTTGTATCGAGATTCAAACTATTTATATCTTATAAACTTTATTCCTGTGCCGTACATGATGCGGCAGCTGTTCAAGGCTTCCAGGCAGGGATAGACGGGCGGCTTCGCTGACCACGTTTGGGCTTTAGGGCCAATGTCAGGTTCAAAGTTCAATCCTGCAGCTCTGAATATCTAAATCCATGCCTGAACCCGAGGCCCTTACAGCGCAAACCGCAGATGTAAAGCAGCAGCCACGTCCTGTGCTTCCTGCGAGAGGTCGTCGCTTTGCTCAAGAAAGCCGAAGGGGAGACGCCCCGAGGGTGGTATGAGGACCGACTCTGCAAGCTGTGGGGAGGGCTCAGGGTTCCGCTACCAGAGATACCAAAGCAGTTTGCGGGGAGGATTTGAACGCTTCATAGCCAATGAGGAGCTTTGGGCGCAGAGAGCATGAAGGTTTGGGGTTGACGATTTGGGTTTCAAATTCAAATCAAGGGTTTGGGGCGTTCCGGGCAGAAGCGAACATGTCGACGGTTGTTCAGCGACACTTTTCTTGTCGTAAAATACACCCACTGATGACACATGCACACCGCTGCCCAACACTATCAATTCAACAGGTACGGTTGATCCGTCCGGTGCGGATAGGACCTGGAATCAACTAAATCCTGCAGGAGGATGGCATTGCCAACAATCAGAAGCTCTACGCTGATCCGAAGCTTGTGAAGAAGGCTCAGCCGGCAGCGCCCAAGGCACGGCTGGGCACAGGTCAACACATTTTGTTAGGAGCTCAGAAGAGGGTAGGTTACGTTGCGATTCCTCTCGTGTCAGCATGTAGCATGTGCCGTGACACTACTACAGTTGATGTTGATAGTTGATAGTGGTTACGACGAGCAGAACAAGGCGAGAAGACTCTACGATGGGGCCTGACAAGTCATAAGGATATCATCCATCCTTTCCCAAACCCTAAGCCCAAAGATCGCCGGAACCCTAAAGCCTAAAGCCCTGCAATGCGGGCGTCGTCCTTGCTAGGTAGGAGGGAAAAAACCCAAGCGACCAACCCTAATCCCTAAATGTTGACCGTCGAAATCCTAAATGCTACACCTGGCACAGTTGATGAAACCAATCTACTGTGGTAGTTAATGCATCTACCCAGTATCGCTGCAGACCTTACCAGGCTTGGTCCGAGTGTGTCAAAAAAATGCTACACCCCAAACCCTGGCCCTAGGTCCGCGAACCCTAACTCCCACGGCTCAAGGGTCCTCGGATCTGAACCTGCCACAACTCAATTTTTGAATATTTTACGGCTGCTGTTGCCGTTGGCTTACAGCTGATCATGGTGCCCCCTTGCCAGTTGACAGCCAAGGATCAGGATCCCAGCCTGCGACGCACCAAGTGTTCAGGATCGAAGAGCCAGCCTGCCGCGTTGGGGCGACCACCCGCCATCCCAAAGTGCACGGCAGCAGCACTTTGGTTGTTAACGTCGCAGCAAAAGCAGGCCTTGGACAGGGTCCGGAGAGTCGTAAATGGCGAAGGCCACTGCCAGTTCAACGCTGTCGCTGCGGGGCTCGGGCCGGGGCACGACTATGCCGCAATGCGTGCGTCTGCAATCCTGTTCATGGTCCAGAACCCTGACATGCTGTTGATGACCGCTTCATTGCAGCTGCGGTTCGTGCCTTTCTGCGTGAGCTGGCCGGCCCATTACAACTGGGAGGTTTCACGGGTGGCTGTCGTCGCAGCCTACTGGTCGCGACTGAAGCGCATCTGCTGGATTCCTTTGGTAGCCGCTAATACAGCAGGAGAGAATGATGACGAGGTTGAAGTGGAAACTTTGAGTTTGTTGGGCCGATTATACTCTCGAATTCGGCTGTGCTCGTAGTTCCTGTACGTGGATAGTGCGCTGGCAGCCTTTATTCAGATTCGCTGACTACCCTACCGGGCTGGGCATCAGTACACCAATTTTCGAGTGTGCATGGCTTCATGTCAACGACGACCTCACCGGAGCTACCTACAAGACTTGGAGAACCGCTCCAAGTCGTCTGCATGAAGTTTGCAGTGGCTTCGGTGCGGTATTTTCATAAGCTCACTGGACCCCTGCATTCTAGCATGCTGTTCGGAGTCTTTTGCATGGAATTTGCTGCTTGCCTGTGGACGACTGATATTTTCTGCTTGAGGAACAGGGATCGGGGACACATTCCACCTGGGTAATAACTTGAATTGGAAGGTGAACCTTTCTGCCTGTGCAGGCTGGATACTCCCTGCATGACAACGAGTTAAAATACCGCGAGTTGATGAATACGTTTCTGCACGGAATTTATACGTGAGCGATTGTGCATACACTCGGCAGTCGTCTTCAGCTGGGCTGGGCGTTCAATTAGCTGCAAGTTCAGGATCACTGTATCCAGATGAGGTCTGCATGGTCTGCCCGTCGCTGGGAGGTGTATTCACTGCATGCGTATTTGCATGAGATTCTACATAAGCGGTACATAAGCATCGAGAGCAATCGGTATGCCTGTACGTGCGGCTTTTGAGGGGAAGCTGCATGCCACTGCATGGATATGAGCTCGTGCACTCTTGGGGCAACCACAAACCTGCAGGATGGACGCTAGTAATCAATGCCAGTTGAATGCAAGTCTTCTGCATGTTCTGCATGCTGTGAGGGAAGCTGTACGGAACGAAGCCTGCGTCGTGGGGAGGAAGTTTCACCAGTCTTTCTAAAGACTAACTAGGGTCTGTGGTCCACTTATTTGTGGGTCTAGGAGATGGTTGATCCTGCTCGAAGGGCTGCTGTCAAGCTGGGTTGTGTGGTATGGTTCGAGTACTGCTTTTAGGCTTGTTCTCATCTGAGCTTGACAGTGTCACTCGTGAGTGAACCGATCCAGGGGTTGAGTTAACGAACGAACTTGTATCGCAACAGACCTCGCCGGGCTTGTCCGAGTGTGAGCGTCCAAAAAATTCACACATCCCTGGACCCTAAACCATGAAACCCCTAAGTCCTAAATCCCGAAACCCAACACCAAACTCTGCGAGGCCGAACTGAAGGCAGAGCCCAAGGCCAAGGCGAAGGCCGAGGCAAAGGCCGAGGCGAAGGCCGAGGCGAAGGCTGAGCCCAAGGCGAAGGCCACCTATCCCAAAACGGTTTAGGTGGTTCGGGATGGTTTGGATTTTCAGCAGCTCGCTTGAGGTGCTTTGGGACTTCGGGACTTTGGAGGTTACATGTCCGAATACTGTACTCGCTTTTCCTCCGTGATGATATATTGTTCAGTTTTGCGTGTGGTTCCTAAACCCTCGGCTCGCTTGTAGTGTCGGGGTTGCGAGAGTCCAAGGATTCATCAAAGCCCTGATATGGAGGTCTGAATGGTCACTAATATAATTATTCGCGTTTCGTCTTTATTGCAAGCATGCTGTAGTGTACCCCAACACTTTGTTATAATTATGTGCGCAGGCCCCTATACTACACAGTAGACTGATATCTTTTGCCCTTGGTGAAGGCCCAGGCCAGCAAACCAACGCTGCCCGTGGCGCTGCTCTTCCCGGGCCAGGGCTCACAGTATGTGAAGATGCTGGATGGCGTCAAGGATGTTCCAGAGGTCAGAGTGGGAAGAAAAAACCATCCCACATCCGGAGCCCTAAACCCCAACTGTTGCAGTGTTGCTTTGCTTTTGGTGCGTAGGGTCTCCATTTGCTTGCTCGGCTTTGCAGTGCCTCCTCGGCCATGCATGCCCAGTTCAACAAAACGGAACAAGATGGAAGAGTCCCGAAGGTGAAGGACATGCTTTCCAAAGCCACCGAGATCCTTGGCTACGACCTTCTGAAGATGTGCTTAGAGGGGCCCGAGGAGAAGTTAGCAGAGACCCGGTACTGCCAGCCTGCGATGTTCCTTCGGCCCGCACTTGGAGCTTGGTTCTTTTGAGGTGCATTCTTGGGGGATCTTGGGCTTGGAGGTTTCCTTTTTTGTCCCAGGTCCTAAACCTGCCCTGTTTCGGAAGCCCCGAAACCCGGCCAAGCCATGCGAGGAAGGAGATTGGCGTGATCCCAAGGGCATGGTGTGGGCTAGGCCCCCTGAAGTGAAACGACTGCAGGTTCGTGGGGGGCCTCGCGGGAGTCTGCAAGCTCAAATCCCAGAACGCCGATGCCGCTTCGCGACCGCGCTGCATGGCTGGACTGTTACCTGGCCCTCAAAGTTCAGATAACGTCTTATGCTTGAAGCATATTATGGTAAGAGCTTTTGTAGTTTCCTTATGTGTAAGAATGGTCTCACCGAGCACGAAGAAGCCCAAAGCCTAAGCGCAGTCTGCCTTGTCCATCGACGGCCCGAACCGGGCGGTTTTTAGGCATCATACCAGTCGGTGAAAATACTTAATTAGTGGGTTATCGAGTGGTTTGGGAATCGAGACTGGGAGGTTCACAGCAGTGCTCCTGATGCAGTGAAGTGTATTGTTTCTTTTACAAAGTGATATGCACCCGCAGTGGCTGCATCGCTCTACGACTAGATTTTCTCGAGGTTTGCCTCTACTGGTTTGTCTTCTTGCCAGATCTCTCACGGACAGGCGAGTACTGGTCGAAGCACCCAGGACACATTCTTCGGTCCCAACGCATGACACCCTGAAAGAGTACAGTTAAATAGGTGTACGTGTAGGGTCATGTAGGTATGTTACATGCGCAAATAGGTGTGTGACGGCACGTATACGTTAAGTGCCTCTACATGAATGTGGAATGTAGTAGGCCCTTTTCGGTGTCGATCAGAAGCGGAAGCGTCGGAGCCGAAGGTCTCTGGGCGAGTACACGGCGCTCTGCGCCGCCGGCGTCCTCAGCTTCGAGGATGGCCTGACTTTGGTGAAGTTGCGCGGGGAAGCGATGCAGGAGGCGGCGATGGTGGGAAAGCAAGCGATGCTTCCTGGCAGCAGTGTCTAGCCAGTCAATGCCCTATCTCAACTCAGAAACCCAAAAACCCCTCAAGCCCTAAGCCCTAAGTAAGCCAAAGACCTTTCCCAGGCTTTCTGTGGCAGGTTTGGACCAGAAGGTCTTGGAGCAATGCTGCGCAGAGGCTGAAAAGAAGGAAGCCGGTGGCGTTTGTCGCATCGCCAACGCACTCTTCCCAAAGGGCTTCTCTTGTGCCGGTACGGAGAAGGCATGGCCGGGAGTTAGAGCATTGATGCGGATCCGAGAGGTTATGCGGGTGGGAGTGGTAGTGATGACGAGTGGTAGTGATGACCGTCGTCCTAGGCTGAGGTTCATTCCGAATCCCGAGGACAAGTGTCGAGTTGAGGGAAATACTCTTACCGCACCAATGACACTATAACTACTACATTTTAGTTATATGTGATTACAGTCGGGATTGTCCTACAGCAGCAAGCATGAAGGCAGTCAACGAGCTCAAGGCCATCGCAGAGAAGAAGGGGGCGCTCCAGGCCTGCCTGAACTGAACTCTGGGTTTGACATCCTGATCCTGCAAGAATATGCGTATTAAATGCTTACCTTTGGTTAGTAGGGAATGGAGGAATGGGGTACAATTGTAACTACTATTACTACCATTCTTCCATTCCCTACTAACCAAAGGTCAGAATGGTCGAGTACAGAAGCCGGCAGACAAGTAGATACAGATGCGCGTCTGTGGGCATCAGGCGAAGCTTTTGAAGACGGGAGGCGCCTTTCACACCTCTCTGATGCAGCCAGCCCAGGACACGGGGTGTTTTTCAGAGTTTAGCGGCACTTCTTCCTCTTCTTCAATTTGTTGAGGGCGGGGGTTTGCGATGTGGAAGGGTGTTGGAAGGGCTTTTTGGGCGGCTTCGGAGTTTGGGTTCAGTTCGAGTGGAGAGCTTCAGGGCCGTTTAGGGTCTCTGGCAAAGATGACAACCTAGTTACCCCTGGTGCAGCACAAACGGGCTAGACTGTAACTCCACGCATAGCCAGTGAAAGTTGCATGCTCTGCATCACACGCATTTTTGCATTACTGGTGCTGTTGTTTGTCGTTCGACGTAGGACGTCCCGAGTGCCGAAGAGCAAGCTTCGAGCAGTTGCAGCAAACCTTCAGACATCAAGCTTTAAGGGTTGATGGCTTGTTGCTTGAGGCAAAACGGAGAACTTCGTCTGAGTCCTTTCGACCGGGTATTCGAGGGTCTTTGTGCATTTCAGTGGAACCCTGAAGCCCGAAACCCAAGATCCCGTAAGCCGTAAACAAGGAGAAGCTGGAGAAGGCTTTGAAAGAGGCCCTGCCAAAGATGAGTCCCCCCAGCTGCGATGTTTACATGAGCCTCGGGCGAGGTTTCTTTGGTCACAGGGCTTGCAGATTTAGGTTATTGTTAGGATTTTAGGGTCCCTTGTTAAGAGCCACTTCGAGGAGACGATGTGATGAAGATAGAGGAGTAATGCCCTTTTACTATGCAAGCTTGAATAGTTAGTAGCACTATGATTGCGTTTCCTTATTCTCGTTATGGCATGATGCACGCCAAAACTCTATTCTACTGATTAAGGCCCTCTACATTAATGGTGTTCTCGTACTTCCTGACAGGGTTGGCTACAATAGGCCCAAGGGCCTAGGACGCTTGGCTTGGCCGCTGGCCGCAGACCCTATTCCCTTTGCTTGATCACGTTATCCTAAACCCTAAAGCCTTGTGGAGCCTTGCCTGCCTTGCGCGAGAGTGAGTGTCGAAACCCTCATATGGGTGGTTGTCAAAATTATGGTCTCTTTTTGGGTCCCTATTATAATACGGCACCTATTATTTAGGGTACCCAAACAGGGACCCTAATTTTGACAACTACCCTTCTGACTCATACCACATCTTCCCAACTCCCGAGGCGCTCTTTCCCACAAACTGAGTTGCGAGCCAAACCCTAAATCCTGTCCGTGCCAGAAAGCATGGGCCCCAAACCTCGGATGGCCGAGGAACGTCACCGGCCAGCCATTGTCAGCGGGGACGGATCCGAAGGTGGGGGTCCACGCAGAACAATGATTGACTTCATTTCTTGAAGTGCTTCCGCGTTCCATGATAATCTCTTTGAAGTCAGGGAGGGGGAATTATAACCAGGGGTCTGCAGTGGATTTGAGAGGTTCAGGGTTTAGGGCTTTAGGGAACCACGCAGGCGGACCGGTGGAATCATCGGGGACATAGGCGCCTGTCGTAAAGCTCCCTCTAGGCTTTGCCTTGTCGGGGAGCTTGGGCGAGGGGGTTGCGATTTTGCGGTGTACTGAGCACCGGAA
Organism: Symbiodinium sp. clade A Y106; assembly: GCA_003297005.1. Classification (NCBI taxonomy): domain Eukaryota; class Dinophyceae; order Suessiales; family Symbiodiniaceae; genus Symbiodinium; species Symbiodinium sp. clade A. The sequence continues at coordinate 136,222 of BGNK01000133.1, read as the reverse complement.
GTACGGCTTTCCGGCTTGTGGCCTGGGTGTGGAGTTCAAGCAGCCCCAAAACTTCAAAGTCAAAATTGCACGGCTGTGTATTTGTGAAAGTAAGTGCTCGTATGTATTGCAATTGCCAAAGGGAGCACAGTAACGATGCGAGTGCTCTCATCTATATCGGTCATCGTTGGATGGTATTCCCAAGGATCAGCACCCACACCTAAGCATTGGTACAAAGCCAAGAACTCGAAATCCTGAACTCTGCAGGTCATCCTCGAGCTGCTGCAAAAGCAGCTGACAAGCCCTGTTCTCTGGGAGCCGTCCATGCAGAAGATGATCAAGGTGTCCGGATGTAGGAAGACCTGCAGTGCAACGAAACGAAACTGCCACCAGCAACCATGAGTGCTCTCCTGCACACTTTCGGTGACGACCGCGACTACTGACTACTGCAGCTATTCGAGCTAGTGATGACCATGACGAAGATGATGATGGTGTCCATTTCGTGGCGAACGAGGGGTCGCAGAGCGAGGAGCCATCACGCACGCGAATTCGAAAAGTTAGTTTTGACGAAGATGTTGATCGTCATGGTGGCTGGGATAGATCCCATGTGATAGGAGTAGTGCAAATGAAGAAACAAGTGAAACAAGAACAAAGCATGAGGAAGAAAGTGAAGATTGGTGGTTGCGATGGGACTAGTTGATCCACGTTCTGAACCCATACTAGTACCATATAAGATTGATGCGCGCCTTTTTTCACAACGCTACCACTCTAGTCAGAGTAGTATTTTTCAGTCTGCGGAGACGCGTATCTGAGGCAGCAGAAGCCTTGTTTTGTGAGGACGGAATTTCGGAGTTCTACGAGTGTGGCCCACAGAAGCAGCTGAAGGCCATGATGAAGCGGATAGACAACAAGATGTGGAACAAGACCACGTCCATGGAGGTGTAGCGTCCGGTGCACAGCACCAGAGATACAAGCGATATATGATGTGCCCACGGAGTTTATCGAGTACTGTCAGCGATTTGAAGCTAAAAGTGTGTCCAAACTTCGCCAACCGCAGCCAGGAAAATATATAGGAGCCTCGAGATATGTCCTTTCTCTATAGCCTCCCACGGAACGCTCATGAGTTTCAATCTCTTGCTCCGTAGTCTCTTCGCGTTGCCTCGGGTTTCTTTATAGAGCCCGGTTAGGAAGCTGATGTGGTGCTTTCAATGCACCCAGGCGGGCAGATGCTCAAGGAAGCTTCTAGGGTGTACCCGACGGAGCTATACTTCACAACATGTGAAAGGGAGTATGTACAGGTAGGGTGTTCTCTAGTAGCATCGCAGCTGCGGCAGTGCGAGAGGGAAAATGGATAGATACATATGGTCGCAGATGTATATTGTATGTGTACATACACAAATACACATGTACATGTATACATATATATATATATACACAGCTGGTAAACGAACAATTCAATTTCTAAGGCTCCTATAGACCTCTCGATGCATGACTTTGCTTACAGAGACAGGCAGGCAGACAGGCAGAGACAGACAGAGATTCAGAGACCGACAGAGACAGACGATTCAGACACGGACGGACAGAGACAGACAGAGACAGACAGAGACAGACAGAGACAGACAGAGACAGACAGAGACAGACAGAGACAGACAGAGACAGACAGAGACAGACAGAGACACACAGAGACACACAGAGACACACAGAGAGACAGAGAAACAGAGAGACAGAGAGACAGAGAGACAGAGGGACAGAGAGACAGATAGACAGAGAGACGGAGAAACAGAGAGAGACAAACAGGCAGACGGACGACAGACAGACATACAGACATACAGACATACAGGCATACAGGCATACAGGCATGCAGGCATGCACACATACTGGCACACATAAACAAGAGGGCATTGTTTGCCAGAAGGGCGGGTACCCCCGAGCTCAGTAGCGTCCCTGCTGTTTGCTGCTGCCTGCTTTTCCATGTTTTTTCCGCCGTGCGCAAGCGAGAAAAGTGAGGTGCCGGGCTTGCGGCGCAAATACTCGTTTTATGAACAGACAATTAATTCTCCACTGTGCTGTCAGCAAATTGCTAAGAAGGGCAACAGGAATAGCCTTAAAGATGCGGCATTTTCACCTTGTTTGCGGTTTAGAATTTAAGGTCCCCCTAGATGCCATAGATTCTGTGATTGTAGTTGTTGCATCTGAGATGTCGTGATTGGATGGGTTGTCTTGGGGTTCACGAAAGGCTGACCGGCTGAACGTGTCCAAGGTCCAGTGGATGAGCCAAAACAAACCTTCACGAATCCAAACCCCGATGTGCGCGGTCGTCCAGGTAAGGTAAAAGCAATATTGCGGACACGCAAAGCCATCTTACAGGGCCGGGAAGAACAAGAACTTCTTGTGGACCTGTGGCTAAGGAGGCGAAGGCACCGGAGCCGCGGATGCCCAAGTTCGAGGGCGCAGGGCTTTTAGAGGGTTTTGATCCAGGTGTCAACCGGGTTTGAGGAGGTTGTCGGTGTGGGTTTTACAAGTCTTATGGATGTGTTTAGGGTTCATGGGTCCTTGGCGGAATGTTAGCTAGAGTAAGAGATACTATACGTAGCTATGCCCGGAGGTGCAGTGTTTTACAAACCTATGTACAGGTAGCCCAGAATCCCTCGTGCAGGGTCCCTCTTTGTCATTTCCTCGTCTTGCGGTTCAGGGGCTCCAGTTGCTCAGAGATGAAACTGGGAAGGACAGGTGCAACAAAAACCTAGACAGCCGCAGAGCACCCCTCGCTACACCGAAGACTTGTGACTTGGACCGTTTCCGGGCATTTTGAGGTTCAGGGTGGATAGCAAGACTCCGAGATGTAGACAGGTCGATAAGCTCAGTATGGAATCGACCAACCATTCTGTGCAAGTATCATGAAAGCTTTTTTCTATCCCGCCCATCATGCTCAAACGCCAACGCCTAGTACTATTGTGTTGGTTATCAGGGGCCCTAAAACCCCCAGACCCCGCACCCAATCCTAAAGAATGCTCGATCCTGCAATCCCGAAGCCCGAATCCCCTTAAAACCTCGAGCCCCGAACCACTGCAAAAGCGCCCAAAACCCCTTCTGGACCCCAAGTCCTAAGCCCTAAACTGAGATCCCGTCGCTTTTCCGAGGAAGCCTCGACCCAAAAAGGGTGGTCGTGGGCGCCGCCGAAGCTCCGCCGCGGGGCTCATGGCGCAGATTACGCATGTGACGGACACGGACAAGGTAGGGCGGGCATAGGGGTTCCCGGCATCAGCGGGCCCAGATAAAAAACGGTTCATTGTTTGAACATTGGGTCTTGGACAAGGCGTATCAGGGGTGGGGCTTAAGCCCTATTGTCATGTTGCAGCACACCCTGTAGTTGTGAATTGAGTGTCTTCCATGGGAGTGTGTTTCGATAAGCGATGGTAAGATGTGCGCGCAGCTGCGAGTACAATTTTTCCGAAAGACTGCTGAGACAAGAACGGCAGACTACGACACGAAAACCCGAAAACCAACACAGACAGCCTTTTCAACCCTAAGCTAAAAACCCCGAAACCCCAAACCCGAAACCCTGCAACGCGGGCCTCGTCTTCTTAGTAGCTGAGTGGATACACTTTGCACTTTTTGGGATAATATTAACCAGTATAAAACTAAAAGTGTACACTTTTTGGGGCTTATGAACTCAGCAACTAAGTCTTTGCTAAGTAGGAGGGAAAAACCCTAAACCGTCAGCTGGAGGCAAAAGCCCACCCGAAGCTGCCTGAGCCCTAAAAGCCAAGAAGTGGCCGAGTGCAGCGAGGTGGGTCTGCTCCAGCTGGAGGGATCAGGACGCCTTTCTTTGGAGACTTATATAGGGACTTTAATAATTTCCTATCTTAATGATTACCTATACTAGTTTGGGTGGCTCCTCATTAAAATGTAGTAGTAGCTGGGCCCAGGACAAGATGGAGAAAATAGTTCTTCCAATGTGTCCGAGCATGCAAAAGAAACACTGTTATTTATTAGTCTGTGTTTTTCTTAGGGCTCTCGTCAATAGGCCTTGCCCTAACTTGTTGAGGCTTCAGTCTTGTTTGCTTGCTTGAGTGCTTGCCGGCTTGCCTGCTTGCCTGCTTGCCTGCTTGCCTGCTTGCCTGCTTGCTGGCTTGTTTGTTTGCTTACTTCCTTGCTTGCTTGCTTGCTTGCTTGCTGGCTTGTTTGTTTTGTTTGTTGTTTGTTGGTTTGTTCGTTTGCTCGTTTGTTTTGTTTGTTTGTTTGTTGTTTGTTGGTTTGTGTTGTGTTTCGCTGGTTTGTTTGTTTGCTTGTTTGCTGGTTTGGTTGGTTGGTTGGTTGGTTGGTCGCGTGTGTACATCTGTCCGGGGATTCGGGGTCTGTCGGAAGCACAACCATTCGACGTTTTGATGTTTCATGCCAAAACTCCCGACAACTTTCCAGATCAGAAAATCAACTTGCAAAGCCCCGAGGCCCTCATGCCGGAAAGTTAGACGGATCAATGTAATAGCGGTAACCACCACCATGCCAACTGTACCACCCAGGCCGAACAGGAGTAGCACGACAAACAACAAGACAAGGCCCCTAAACCCTAGGCACCGAGACCCTACACCCTAAGCCCCTAAGTTCCTAAGTCCTAAGATCATCCGATAAAATTGGAACGACACAGAGAAGATTAGCATGGCCCGTTCCGCGCAAGGATGACGCAAATCGAGAAGACGAAACCCTAAGCTCCGCTGAAAGTTATGGCAAGAAGACCCGGGTCACGCAGCTCCCAGAGCCTGTCAGGAGTTCGTGGCGAGGTGGGCATCTTTCGGGTAGTTTCGGAGGGCAACTGGCGGGTTAAAGCGGGGTTAACTTTCAGGTCCCGGGTTTTGGGTGAAGTTGTGAGGTTGTTATTTCTTGCTATCCCTGGTCCGGTCCGGCTGCTATGGTCCGTAGCTGCCAGGAGCCCTGGCGGTTTCGTCCGATGGGTCTGGCGGTTTCATGTGCCTAATATAGGGGCCTATTTTAATTACCTATACCTATTATAGTTATAGTAGAATATACTCCAAACCCTATTCTACTTATTAAGGCCCCTATATTGCTTGAGTTTGGTCCGATGAGATGGCCTGCAACCTTCCCCCGTGTCTACTCAGAGCCCTGTCCCGGGCACTCTCAATCCTATGCCCGAGCCTTAAACTCTGAAATCTCCCCCTCGACTCTCCCTCCCGAAAATAAAAGGAACCCCTACACAGACTCCAAAACCACTCCCGATTCGAAGGAATGGGGCTTCCTGTCGGAGGCAGCGCAGTACCTGGAGCGTCTTAAGTCAGGCACCAGCAGCGTCCAGGTAGGGTTTAAGGTTTCGTGTTTGGGGTTCAGAGTTGATGGTGCAGGATTATTTGAGGTTTAGGCTGATGCCTTCGGGGTAAGTTTTCAGGTTCCGGACTGAGACCCGGAGTCGCATGAAACCCTGAGGCCAGCACCTAAAAGTTCCTTCTGCAACCTAGACATGGGTGGTTGTCAAAATTATCTTTTTGGGTCCTTCTTATAATGCGGCACATATTATTTAGGGTACCCAAAAAGGGACGCTAATTTTGACAACCACCCATGTGATCGCAGCCCGAGTTCTGACATTTAGAACGCTTGTCATTCCCGAACGGAGCCGGTGGACCAATGTTTCCTTGGTCCTTCGTTTAGGCACATTGTCGTGCTTGTGTGTCTTATCTGCTATCTGGTTCGTTGTTGTGCTTATGCTATGAGTCCTGCTCGTTTATCATGGGTAAGCCAAGATCAATCTTGTGACCACGACATCAGACGGCTCTTATTGAGTTGCGCAGGGCTCTTGCGAGACCTCCGCATTCAGGGCAACAGGCAAGGACTACAGACAAATCTAGAACACTCGGCATGGGACTGCTGCTTTCGCAGTTCTGACACTGGTGGTCGCAGCAGGCAGCAGCAACAGCAGGAGGAGGAGGAGTAGTAGTAGTAGTAGTACTGGTAAAGTTTCGATTCAAAGACTGCGGTTACTGTCCTGACCAGTCCTGTTGATGCCGATGCTGCTATTCTTGCTGAATTGGCCTATCAGCGCGAAAAGGTATGGACCGAGCATCTAACTTGATGCGCAAGCTCTGCAATCCACGCTGTGGTTATCAAAAGTTTGATCCGACTGTAAGCACGAAGCTCCTCAACTCCCACCCGGTCCTACCCTTCCACGAACAGCCCCGAAATGCACTCGCCGGGCTCTGTGGGTGAGTGGCAAAGATTTCTGTAAGTTCAAGAATCCAAGACAGCTAAGTAAGCCGCATCTTTCAAGGCTTGCTCCTGTCTGAGGAGCATGTGCCCCGTCGAAGGCTTAGGGCTAGCACCTAGTGTACCTAGGGTTGAGGGTCTCTAGGGTCGAGGGCTTCGGATTTGTTTTTCAGGGAATTTGTACAAGGGTTGGGCTGGAATAGTATATCGGGCATCGGACATGGACCGATTCACAGGCTTCCTGGCTCAAAACTTCCGGTTTCGCTGCCTGTCGAGGCATGTCGAGGCACAAGGCAGCACATATGATATGGTTTCTGGATGGTGACACGAATGAAGTGATGAGAAAAGCAACAACACGGACGACAGTAGCAAGACTGATAACTCGAGGAAGAGCGGCAGCAGCAGCCGCCCCACCCAGCAGCCGCAGCAGCAGGAATGCTGGCCGTCATTGTTGTAGTAGCAGCATTCTGACGACATGACGAAAATGAGTAACCCGCAAGACAGATGTGTGGGAGCAGCAAAGAAGCTATCAGCCCCACCAGAGAAAAGAGAACCGTGAGTATAAGATACAAAGGAGTTGTTAGTACTGGCCGACAGATGTGACAGTAAGACACTCAACAGTGATACGCATGGCACGAGCTCGGCATGCAGCAGCGGTGCCGGCGGCAGCAGCAGCCGCAGAGACAGAAATACCACTTCCATCGTCAATGCCACCAGCAACAGCACCAGCAAGAAAAGTGTCAACGCCACGAGGATTCCGTGAGGACGAAGATGATGGGCGCAGAAGCAGCACGCCAGGTACAAGCCATCAATCGGTGCTTCGACCGCCTCAAGAATCCCGAGTCGAAGCTGCTGGCAAAGGCACAGGGTTATGTGGGTTCTTGGGGCAGCTGGTTCCATGCTGCAGAGCTTGAAGTGAAGGCCTGTAGACTTTTATTCAGTTGGTCAGGAGATGGCAGGGATCGACAGGCTTGTACCGAAGCTTCTAGAAGTTTGTCGCCGCCACCGGCATTCCAAATGCGCTGGACCTTTGGTAATGCAGCATCGCCGGTCCCAAAGCAAATAGCCTCATGATATCTTAGAATGTTGTTGGAGTGATACGAAAGAGCGATATGATACGCAGAATTGCTTCCTCGCTTGGAGTGGAGAGCTGCAGCACAGAAGCGCAGAGGACAGATAACACCTGCATTTTGACCGACAGCCCTGAATCAAAGCCCCTCCCGAGCCGTAGGGAATTCCAATCCATCCTGACGGCCGTTTGCTTTTCAGCCTGCTCGAATGCTGGGTCCAGAGCGTGTCCGAGCACAGAATAGTCTCCTCGACATTGCGCGGCGCATCGGGCAGCTACTGAAGCACAGACTGTACTTCCTCCCATGTGCCATTCCCATCGCTTCAGCCTTTCTATCTTTTTTGTCTAGACTAGTGCCCCCACTACCACTCCCACTACAGCCCCCACCTTGCTACCGCGACGAGGACTTGTACTTCTCCTTTCGTGTTCTCGTTACTATTCCTTTCATGATCAGTGCTGTCGATAGCTTCGCCAGTCTTCAGTGGGTAGCCGATCACCGGCCTCATCATGTACATCTCTCTCAGAGGCTTGCTTGTGATTACGAGCCATGCTGCACGGCGGCAGTACGGCAAGGCACAGGGCGCATGACTAGCTCCAGCGGTCGCCTCCTTGCGTTCCGGAGCTGACACAGCCAATACAAGTTCAGGCGGGCTTATGAAGCTGCGGTTTAGGGTGTATCACGCTTATCGAGATCGCGTAAAGGTCGTGTCTTTTGAAGTAGTCCCAGATCAGTGGTTGCAGACAGTGCAACACGCTTCGCGTGCTCAGCTATAAGTGCTGACGTTTGAAGCTTGGCTGAAGGGATTCAGGGCTTAGTGCATTGCAGTCCCTGCTCAAAAAAGGGTGCATAGGGTCTAGGGTGCAGGAGGAGATTGATGCAGTGCATCCGCAGGAGACCGTAGCAATGTCGAGAACCAAGAGCATGAATTCTTAACACTAGCCAGATTATGAAGATTGTCGCTCTCTGCCATCATGAGCGGTTCCAGTCGCGTTTCAACGATCAGCGTCATCATCATCGCCACCGTGGTGATGATGATGATGATGATGCTGACGACCATCATCATCAACATCGTCATCATCCGCATCATCATCGTTCTAATGGTGGTGGTGTTGATGATGATGACGGTGATAAGTTTAAGTCGTCAGTATCCCATTCCTTGCGTGTGGGAGTATTCCCGCGCCGGAGGCAAGTGGATATGCAATGCGATTGGCATACCTGCTGAATTTCAGGAGGTAAAGGCTTCGGTATGGGCTCAGTGACGGGCTGAACTTCTTTTAGCTTATCCATGTGCCTTTTGTGAAACATGCTTCCGCTCCGCACCACCCTGCACCATCAACGGTGAGCGTTTAGGCTTCAGCCTGAAATTGCAGGCGGGTTATGCCAGGGGCCTCTATTACTAGAATAAGGTTCCATTTAAAGGTTCCTGTTACGGAACCATGAGGCTCCTCCTCTGCAACTCTGGTAGAATATTGCATAATCTGTCAGAGCTACAGATGTGGGGCCTTAATGATTGGACTAGGCCTGGGGTAGCCCCAGGTTTCGCACATGGGTCTCTGTTCTAGTACTGGGGTTTTGGGTTTCTCTGTCTTGGGTGTAGGGTTGAGGGTTTGGTGGCTCAGGCTCAGGGCAGTTCAAACCACAGTTATGGTGGTGGTGGTTCCTGTTTGAAGTTATTGTTTGTTGGAGTTGTGACTTCTGAGTACAGTAGGTCTTGAAGTTCCGCTAGCTGCTCCCTCTAGTGAAGAGTGTAAGAGTCGAAGCACTCTCTTGGACACCTCCGGGAGGTTGCGGATGCGAAGAGCTATCAGCTTGTGCGGATCTACCTGGAACCGGAGGTTTTGCTGTTTCTTTTTTGTCGAAATGGGGTTCAGGCTTCTGTAATCCTGGGAATGAACACCAAAAGGCAAACACTGCACAGGTGGCTTGTCATTGAGTTGCGAGTTTTCGGGATTCTTTTCCGGTTTGCTACGGCTGCTGAGGGCTTTGACAATACCGTAAGCTCGACTTCGCGAGGGTTTAGGTTTTTGGGTTGGGGGGTTTTCGGGAGAGGTTGCCAAGTCCATGGCCATCATCAAGGCCAATGACATCTTGTCGTCTTATGGCGAAGTAGCATCGCTCAACCTGAACGGTCTGTACCAGCAACTCGTCTGCCAGACATTTCGGGTCCTAGGGTTGGGGGTGGTTGTGGCCAGAAGTATTGTGGCTATTTTGGCAGTTACGGTCATCCCATTTTTATCACTATTGTACCCTTGAGCGCGACGCAGACGTTTGATTGAAGGGTTGCGTTTGAGGTTTGGCCAAATCGGAATATGTCAAAGTAGCCGATGCGTACCCAAAACCTGCGGAGTGAGACTAGGGCTTCGGTGTCAAGTCTGCAAGTAGTTACACAGGGCTACACCGACATAAAGGGATAACGCAACCGCTTGTTGAGGCTCCTACATCATACTAACATAAGCCTCCGCTCAGTCTTGGGTTTCGATGTTAGTTAGTAGGTGGTAGTGGTCCTACCAGCAAAAGACTAAATAGACGTAGAAGCAGCAGTGTTCAAGCAAGCTCTAAACCCGAGGCAAGGACTTCTGGAAGTGTCTTACTTCGATGAAAGCTCTGCAGCAGCATTGGTGGCTGATGCGCGCCGCGGCCTGCTGCGTTACTTCGAGGCCAGGTTGCGATTTGTCAGATTGGTTCGATCAATTCTGACATTCCCCTGGAAGGTCGCATCGAAGCCGGGCACTGTCCAACCGCCATCTACTGCAGGTGCAGATGCCCCCGTCGCGGAGGTGGTTCCTCTCGACCCCGAGGCTGGAAAGAGGGAGCCTTTCACGGTGTTGCGCTGTGATGAAGGGTTTGTTTTGTTTGCATTGTCCGGTTTGCAGTTTGGATGGCCCTGCGGTGAGGTTAGTCCAGCTGAAACTGCGGTCGCAGAGGCTGGGCAGAGCTCAACACAACACGATTTGGAGAGCGATGACGAGGAGTCTCTTGCGGGGGGAGTGCAGGCAAGCTCCAGCTACAATGTTTCAGAAGGTTGTGGCACCACAGCAGATCAAGGAGACACGACTTCAAGATTTTCAAACGGCTCTGACAGCAAGAGCCAGCCAGTCGACAGTACCTCTGGGACAGAGCAGATTGTACAGGTGCCTGCTTTGGTCCAGAACTTGACCGGAGACCCTGGAAGGGGTGTGTCAGTGGACAGTCCTTTTGCACATGAGGTGCCTCTGCCTTTTCCGGGGTCCAACCATACCTCTAGCATGCTCTCTATCAACCGGGAAGCGTTGGAATTCGGGGCCGACAGGCGGACGACAGTCATGCTTGTGAAAATCCCAAAGTCCTGCCAGCCGGATCGCTTCCTCGTGCGGCTGCGAGACCTCAACTTGCTTACCAAGGTGAGGTTCTATTACATGCCCATGAATGCTGCCAGAAACCGCCCCTGCGGCTACATCTTCTTAGACCTAGAGGACTCTGAGGATGTTGTGCGCCTTTGCAAAAACCTGCGGCTGCTGGACAATTTGCTTGGTGCCAGACATGATCGACAGATACAGGTAAATTTTGCCCACATTCAAGGATGGAGAGCACTCCTTCAGCACTTCTGTGGATCGGAGCTGATGTTCGAGCCCGATGCCAACCGGCGCCCTCAGTTCTTCTTTCCGCCTCGCATCGGAAAGTCCAGTAGTGGCAACTCATGGTCACCCCCATGCACTTGAGGCAATAGCGCTTGCAGTCTGCTGCGAGACAGCATCGCTCCGATCGAGATCGAGCGAGTTTGAAATGAGACATTAGTCTAGTACTTGCAAGAATCAGCGGTCTGCCGCAACCTGCACACAAGTTGGAGAAAAGCCACCGTGCGTGATATGACACTAGTCTAGTACTTGCAAGAATCAGCGGCCGACTGCCACAACCTGCACGCAAGTTGGAGGAAAGCCACCATGCGTGACATGCACATGCCCCACTGGCAGCGGCTCGATTGCCACATTTACTTCTGCAGAGAGACTTCCTAACCGTCCCAGCCGTCCTACCCTCAGGTATGTAGCTGTCAGCACTCAACCATGGTCATCCACGGTCTTGATGCGTGGATATAGCTTTGTAATAAGGGCACTATGTAGCGGGGCAAGGTGGTAGCTCGGTGAGCTGGAACAGGCAGGCAGGCAAGGTGACTCATTGACATTTTCGGGCCCTTCGGTAGAGCAAAATCGGATGTTCCTTGCTTTCCTTGTCAGGAGCTGGTCCCCGATGCCCTCGAAGTTCTCGGTCGAGAGCTCAGGGTGGGACTGGGGGGGGCAGAGCGCCAGAGCCACCTTACTAAGCCCTTACATGTTCGGGGTGCAGGATGCGTGGGGCTTGTGATAGAACTTTGGCACCGAGGGGGCGCGTCGTCTGCTCCACGTAGTTTGGGCTTCACGGCCATTTGGGGGTTCCCGAAAGTGGTCTCCCTACCCCGTTGTTGTCATGGCAGCATCGTGCCCAACTTCTTTGAACCCTCCTCGGCTCAAGTGGGCCACTGTCTAAGACACTGTGCCATGCTTGCTGCATGACTCAACAGAAGGCGGAAGTCTGCATTGGTGCCTCTATCGATGGCGAAGGCGGCGAAGGTCTTGCAGAAGGAGGCCCTGTAGACGATGCCGTTCAACCCGATGTAGATCCAGATATAAAGAGGAGCTTTCACGAGCAGGTCCTTGCACATTTTGTCGATCTCAAACCAACGAGACCCGATATGATTCGTGGAATTCCATTCTGCAACGTCCTGCACCTCATACCATGGCTTTGGATCAGAGGATACAGCTGCAAATCCTGGTATCTGCTAAGCAAGGCCACAGAACTTGACGAGTTCTGGTCCCACAGCTGGCAGGCAGCAGCCTGGCAGAAGTATCTGAACGTTCTGATTCTGGGCAACGGCTTCGCAGCCCTTTTGGTCAGCAACCTCGCCGCCGTCTTGTCATATGTTCTGGTCATGCTCGAAATTCTTCCAACTGGTTGGGGGCAACATGAGAGCAAATGGTGCTCTTGCTCTGGGATCCTGGCATACTATGTAACTCTGCTGTGCTACCGGCCTTGGCAGATGATTTTTCTGGACATCGCATGGATCAACCAGGACGACAACGTGCTGAAGCTCGAAGGGATTCTGAGCATGGGAGCTATCCTGAGAAGATCGAAAAGGCTGCTTGTGCTGTGGGACCCAACTTATGCACGCAGATCTTGGTGTCTTTATGAGCTGAGCACTTTCCTTCATACGTGCCGTGGAGATACAGCGAAGTTGACTGCTGTACCACCTCTTTGGGGCCTCGTGATTGCCCTGAGCCATGTAGGATTCAGCGTGGCTACACTCGTATTGCTTCGTTCCACATATGCCAGAGGAGCATCAGGCAGGGTCCTCATTCTAATCTTGTCCGTGCCTTGCTTCATTGCAGCTGCGCACACTCTTCGGATATTTTGCCGCAACATTGACACGCTGGAAGAACAACTTAAGAATTTTAGAATGTCAGACGCCCTCAGCTCCTGCTGCGAACAGAGATCCTGTGGCAGAGAGGTGGTTTGTGATCGCAGAATCATTTCTGAATGCATCTCGCATTGGTTTGGGTCAACTCAGCACTTCGAGCTTTACGTGCAGTCGGAGATGCGCCCAGCTCTGGTGCATAAACTGGTGAACCGCGCTTTTTCAAACAGACTCTTCCTGCAGGTGTGTTCCCCGGTCTGCTGGCACTACATGGATAGATCGGCCGGAAACCGAAGATAGGAGCAACTGGGAGCGGCGTTGACGTGGGGAGTTTCTGTGGTACCGATGCTCCATGCGCTGGCTTTCCGCATAGCATATCTGCTTAGAAGTCGGTATTCGTGCTTCTTGGATATCTCGATCTCAGCAGCAGTAGTGATTTCTGCTGTGTTGCCTCTCCTTGCGGTCTCTCTTGCTCACGAATACTTCCTGAGTTGGTGCAAAGACGTGGGCTGTGATACGCCTCATGCCACCTTCGGAGTCTTGTCGTTGTTGGTGGTGGGGTTGATATCCAGCTGGGCTCCTGCAATCAGAGATTAGTAGCTCCATTGCTGGTACCAGCTTCGACACCGGAAAAAATGTCATGCTTAGTTGCAGGGCAGTCGAGATGGCTAGCGAGCCTTGTATCATACTGTATAATTGTGGAGTCTAGCCCTTGAGGGGGTAACTATCCCCTTATTGTCCCCATTGTGTTATGCGATCCTATACCCTAGAACCCCATTCCAAATACGAAGGGCCCAGTATTAATTGTGCAGTTTGGTGGAGAGCTGTGTTCCCGGCGCCATTCTAAGCCAGCCCTGCAGTGTTGCTGATTTGGAAATGGCGCGAATACGGCCCAGCAATGCCGAGTGTAAGCGTGCTTCTCAGGTCCCGAAGGCCTCAGAGAATCGACTTCAGGCTCCGGAACATACCTACCACCCCTCAAACGTAGTACCTTGCTGGGGGTTGTCATCACTTACTTGTTAGAGAGGCCTCATCCGGATTGTCCCAGCTGTGAAAGTCGAAACCCTTAAGTCCACAAATCCTAATCTTTCGCGAGAAATTGAGTGCCATCACAAGAGCCCTAAACCCTGTGCCTGCATTGTGCGAGTGTGCGAGTCGAAACCCTAAAATCCTAGTAAGCTGGTGAGCTTGGACCCTGCCTAACCCTAAAATCCTCAATAGAGGTCGGAATAACTAGTAAAAGACTTCCTTGATGATCCTTATTATACCGCTTTACGATACTATCCGCCAAAAAACCCTCTTCTAGTTGCGAATTCCTTACATAACACCCTGAGCCCTCAGCCCTGGATCGTGAAGTTTATTGGCAAAGCGAGCTGCGGCTTGCGATGCGGGTAGGGATCAGGGTTGATGATTGCAGGTCGCGGTCTGGCTAGACTTGGGTCCAAATAGCAAAAAGGCTTTGTCCCGATGCAAAAAGGTTGTAGGGTTAGATTAGGGGCCGAGGGTTGCTAGTGCTGAGGCTTTGATGTGTGATACAGGATTTACGGGTTAGGAGCAATCTACGGCTCAGGGCCAACACCTTCCCTTGTGCGAGTTGCGAGAGTCAAAACAGCACCTTGCGAGCACCTCTTGTGCGATAATGCAGGTATGTCAACTATATGCTCAACAGAAGCGAGGTTTCTGAAAATCAAGATCCGCTTGCCAGGTTTTGTTTGAAACATATTTCCACTGAAGGTCTGTATCGTCATGAGTCGGCATCCCCCAACGGAATCTGACATGTAGCCCGGACACTCACCAACGCTAAATTAGCAAAATTGAACCCCCCCAAAAAATCGAACCCCTATGTAGCAGTATTCAGTTCTGTGTTGAACATGTGAGAGCAAAGCCGCGGAATTCCCACCAAACTCCACTTCCTACACGACAAGGTGTCCACAATCCCGACAAGCAAGCGGTGGCGAAGATCACTGACGAGGTTGCTCCGAAACTAGAGCGGTGTCAGACGATTTGTTGCCGACCACACTGCTGCAAAGACTACTCTTCCTTCTTGTTGCTTTCGCCCTCAAGATGTTGGTTCTTGGCCAAGACATTTGCGATAGTATTGGCATCTTTCCTTTACATATGAGTCTACACTCCAGTCGTCTTGGCAGCAGTCGAAGTCGCAGAGGCGGTGGTGGTGGTGGATGTAGATGTAGATGTCGAAATAGGAGTGGTCGTCGTGGTGGTAATGCCAAGACCAGTAGCAGTACAAGGCATCCGGAAGTTTTCGGTATGGTGCCTGTGGATCTTTGACCCCTGTTGATCCTCCGTGCGACACATGCGCAGGAAGTGCATAAGGTAAACAAGTAGCAGCAGCAGGCTCACGCCTCCAACCGGTACATAGGCATGCAAGAGTGCGTGTATTCATACATATGCATCTAAGCACAGGAGAGAGACAGAGAGAGAGAGAGGGAGCACACATACACACATACATGCATATATATATATATATGTCTGTGAATGCGTATGACATACAACACATGTCTCCCGTCCGCCTGCCCATATATATATATATACACACATACATACGTATGCACATGTTGTGCGCGCATCTCTCCATCTAAGACTACTTATTTATTTTGCAACTGTATGCGGTGCTACATGTTGTTGTGCATGCATACATCGTTTGTGAAGGCAGATACACCTCGTGTCGGATCGCTTAAAGGCTTAAATTTCTTCATACAGACATGCGTGTCAGTCCTTGGTCAGTAAAGCCGCTTCAGAAGATGAAGCTCAGGTGGCACCGTACTCGCAGGTGGACTTGAACGACTTGAAAGACATCTTAGAGAGCCTTGGCGCATGGTTGTAGAAACAATTTGAACGCTCTGGGCCGGGGCACGCCGTCCGGATACATAGTCTAGTTGAACAGCCGATGCTGTGGCGCCCCATGCTTGGAAAAAACAATCAAACAACCCACTGCCGGTGCATGCGGTCCTTAGACTGGGCCTAGGAAGCTGTTGTCGTGTTGTCCCAAACCCACACCCGGAGGCCGAAGCTCCCTGAGTCTTCCAAAATCCTGCAGCACGCTTGCGCTAAGCAACCGTTTTCGCAAGCAAGCCCTTCGAGGAAATGGTTGGACAAAGAGTGCTGCGCTCGGTCTCTAGCAGAGGAGGGCTTTGCGAGGTCCTAGTACAACCTTTGCCCTATCTATCTATTATCTATCCGTCTATTTATCTATCTATCCATTACCTCCATCCATCTATCTATTTATCTCTCCATCTATCAGCTGGATGAGGCGCCAGGAGATGGATGCCATATTCAGATCCATGGATCAGGCCGGCATCCGGATCCCAGAACTTGGTTCGCTAGTTTTTTTGCACGAAAGCAAGTAGGCAGCCACTTCGTCTCTGAAAATTGATGCGCCCAGTACGTTTCTTGCTTTATTTGTTTGTGACGTGTGTCTCTCTCTCTGTGCGTGTGCGTGTGATGTCGTTCTTGAAGTCGGCAAATACCTTGCTACCGGCCGCTCGAGCAGCCTCCTCCCTGACCCAGAAAACGATCCGCACCTTCACGTGGCAGCGGGGGCTCTTCGATAACTTGGTACCTGCATGAGACTTTCGGATTAAAGTTTACGTTTTGGACTCTGTAGACGTTTCGGGCTGAGGGTTTGGGTGCAGCTTTTGGAATTTACAAACAAAAGGGCTAAAGCCTGGCACCCGAAACCCTACCAAATCCCTAGCAGACCTGAGACGAACAACCCTGAAACCACGCGCTTCTCCGAAGCCGTTCAGTCAAAGCAGAGAATCCTTAGTCACCAAGCCTAGACGTAAGCCCCCTAAACCCTTAAGCCCCGTCGTGTAATCTAAGGTAGATGGTAGTGACTGGGATCCTGAACTAGGTATCTGTACCCACAGGCATCTCAGTTGGAAATTGGCCATGGATTAGCAGGTTGTTACTATTATGTGGGGATGTCTTGTTGTCAGCCTCTCCCATCGAAGATTGTAAGTTTCACTCATCAGACCTCGAACCACACCACATGCCTCGCCTGGATTGAGCGCCTAAACCCCCAAACTCCTTGTGTCGATGAAGGGGCCTCGGCTGCCCGCCTCGGCAGACCTAGCCCCTAGAGCCCTAAACTCCTACATCCCCAAACCCCAAAACCTATACAGTAACACCCCAGAACACTGAAGCCCCAAAGCCTCGAAATCCCAGTAGCAGCCCCTGCCGCTGGGCCCCACCGGGACAACCGAACCGCAGGATGCGAATGGCAAGGTCTCTGTGAAGGAGCTTTGTCAGTACCTGGCCTGGCCCTGAATGTAGCGGATTTAACATCCCCTTGTATTCCACATATCTCCCCCTGATGTGTATATAGTACATATATAAATTTATGTACTGTACGTGTTTATGTAGATGTTTGTATATATACACACGGAGGTATATATATATATGTATATACGTATGGATGTATGTATGAATGTATGTAATGAACGAATGAATGAATGTATGTCTGTATGTCAGTTTTTGGAACGATGTAAATGGGAAATCCTATAGATAAATATTATGTGAATCTATCTATCTGTCTATCTATCTATCTATCTATCTATCTATCTATATATATATACATACATATACATACATACATACATATATATATATATTGATTGATTGATTGACATATACACCGCAGTCAAATTCTTCGGGCCACCGTGCTACCACCCTTCCAACGGACTCTATGGGCGTTTGGGGCTTTGGGCCAGGGATGGGGATCACAACCTGCCGGCTTCTGTCCATTCTAGGCGTTGGGTCGCGGGAAGCTCAGGCTCAAGCTAAACCCTAACACCCATTTTGGCTCAAGCCATCTTTACATCAGGGCTTAGGTGCCTGCAGCAACTCGTGCCTTGTTGCCATGTTGCCTGCGCGGTTGGCCTGCATTCTACCCTTGCTGTGGATTGAGTCGGCCAACGCCCGCTGGAAGCCTCATGTTGTCTTCATNGCAGCAACTCGTGCCTTGTTGCCATGTTGCCTGCGCGGTTGGCCTGCATTCTACCCTTGCTGTGGATTGAGTCGGCCAACGCCCGCTGGAAGCCTCATGTTGTCTTCATTTTGGCTGACGACTATGGTTGGGCCAACATGGGCAAGCACCGGAAGCATCCCCAGGGAGCGGCAGAGGCCCAGGGCCGCTCCGAGACGCACACGCCGCACTTGGACCAGCTGATCCGGGAGGGCGTGCTTCTGGAACGGCACTACGCCTACAAGATCTGCTCCCCCTCCAGGTCTTCCATTCAAAGTGGTCGCTTGGCGGTTCACGTGAACTCGGTAAACACTGGTGTGACCTTCTGGAACCCAGAGGACAACGTGTCAGGCTTTGCCGGCATTCCGGCGAACATGACGGGCCTTGCGGAGAAGATGCAACATGCCGGCTACCGGACGCACCTGGTGGGCAAATGGGACGTGGGAATGGCCATGCCCNTACACACTCCGCTTGGTAAGGGCTACGATTCCTGGCTGGGCTACTTCCAGCATGCCAATGACTACTGGCAGGAAAGCATGCCCTTAGCATCCACCGGCAACGTTGACATTTGCTTGAACAAGTTCAGAGACTTCTCCCTCTACAACAGAACTTACCGGGCGGGTGTCACAGAAGCTGTGGCTCGCGAGCTGGGATGCAACGCCAACGTGAAGCA
>BGNK01000133.1:12124-117866 GCA_003297005.1 Symbiodinium sp. clade A Y106 | reverse complement strand
TGTCTTCCCGACGGTTGCTTCGAAGAGGCCATGTTCAACCAGTATGCTCTGAGGATCATCAGAGAGCACGACCGCCACAAGCCTCTCTTCCTCTTCTACTCCTTCCACCTCCTCCACACTCCCCTGCAGATCCCAGAGTCCTACTTGCATGAGATTGACAGCCTTGTGGCCCGAAGCGGGGTCCCGCACAGCATCCCGTGGACGCAGAACCGGAGGCTCTACGCCGCCATGACTTTGTACATGGATACCATGGTGGGCAATTTGATTTCTGCCCTAAAAGAGCGCCAGATGTACGAAGACACGCTCATCGTGTTTACCGCGGACAATGGCGGGCCCGTTTACGAGCCTGGCTCAGCCAACAACTGGCCATTGAAAGGTGGCAAGTACAGCGACTGGGAGGGAGGCGTGCGAACCAACGCCTTCGTGTCGGGTGGCTTCGTGCCATGGCCGCGGCGTGGCACGAAGTTCAGCGGTGTTATCTCCGTCGCCGATTGGTATGCAACGCTGTCCACCATCGTGGGCGTTCCCGTTCACGACGAGAAAGCCGAGGAGGCCAACAGGTACTTGCTTCAGAATGGCTTGCCCCTGCTACCCCCCGTGGACGGCCGGCCCCAGTGGGAGAACATCGTTTGGGACATCAACGGCCGGAAAGATGCCTTGCACCTTAGCCAGGAGGCCCTCCTGTGGTGGCCCTTCAAGCTTGTGACGGGCAACCAGCCTTACAGCTTCCACCAAGGCCCGGTGTATCCCAATTGCACTACAGAAGAAGGCTTGCATGCAGATGAAGGGCCCATCTTCTCCGACATGCATGTCTTTGGCGTGCCCGTCTACCCAAGCGCGAATGCCTCGCAGCAGGATGAACTCACGATGGCCAGCGACTGCGGCTACGGCGGCTGCCTCTTCAATGTGGAGCGCGACCCCAACGAAGTTCAGGACCTTGCCACCGATCCGACTTATTCCGACGTGCTCTTCCAGATGCAGAAGAAGCTCTACTACCTCAACGAAGGCAACTTCAACCCGAACCGCGGAGAGCCGGCCGTCGAAGCTTGCCTCCAAGCCGCCGATCTCGGAGGCTTCTACGGTCCGTTCGTCGAGGTGGATGACTTCTACAAGAAAGTGCACCTTACGGAGGAGCAGAAGAGTGTCGAGGCGGCAAACAAGAAGGAACTCCTTAACCTGAACGAGACACTGCAGAAGGAGGGTGAGAAGTATGTCATCGAGTTCAGTGAAGAGTATGGCCTGATTGACATCTTCCGCCCGGGCCCCAACAACTCCATCGACGTCTGCATGAATGACACGGGGAGCGATGCAGTCCCGACCTTGTTTCCCTGATCAGATTTTGTTAGAGTTGCCGGGTTCTGTGNGCCCCAACAACTCCATCGACGTCTGCATGAATGACACGGGGAGCGATGCAGTCCCGACCTTGTTTCCCTGATCAGATTTTGTTAGAGTTGCCGGGTTCTGTGGGCACCTGTCTCCACACTTCCGTGCAACAACACACTTTTGTTTCCCCGGTGAGGGCACAGTGCTATGGCTGCTGTCTTCCTTCGGCTCTCTTGAGATGTACAGACATGGGCATGTGCAAATTGCCCGCACAGCTGCATGAGGACGAAATCCCCTGCAGAAGCTGCTTATCAGGTCGCGATGCCTACGGCAAGAGGCTTCTGGTCACGGAATATTTTCGTAGCTCAGCGTCTTCCTCAAAAGTCTGCAACCTACAGCCATCTTACATATATCCGCTTCACCCCTACTAAACACTAAGTCACTAAGTCTTCAAAGCCAAGCTTTTGGGACCCGCACGCNTTACATATATCCGCTTCACCCCTACTAAACACTAAGTCACTAAGTCTTCAAAGCCAAGCTTTTGGGACCCGCACGCCGGGCCGGACTTGCCGGGGCATGGCGACAGTCCTGGGAGCGGTGATCTTGCACGTGTTTCAAGGAAAAGCCTCTAGTTTTGAAGGTCGGGGGGCCAATGTGCCGAAAGTCCTCTAAACTATCCCGAACCCTCGCCTGAGCTTCTCGAGTGCGAGTGCCAAAAAGCTGTGAAGGATCAGCTGCAGAATGCGCAGCAGATCCAAGCCTCTTACAGCGCTTTTGCTGCCATTCTTGGCGATGGCTTTGTCGTGACCTGGGGTGGTGCTGGCTTTGGTGATGACAGTAGTCTATTGCAGGATCAGCTGCAGAATGTGCAGCACATCCACGGATCGAAATATGCTTTGCTGCCGTTCTTTGCGATGGCTCCGTCGTCACCTGGGGTCATGCTGAATATGGTGGTGACAGTCGTGCTGTTCAGGATCAGCTTAAGACTGTGCAAGACTGTGCAGCAGATCCAAGCCAATGATTTTGCGTTTGCTGCTGTCTTGGCAGATGGCTCCGTTGTGACCTGGGGTTCTGCTATGCGTGGCCGTGGTGGTGACAGCAGTGTTTGCAGCATCGATTCCGTCTTTAAAGGTCGTGATCCCGACTCCTGCTTCCCCGTGTCGGTCTTGCAGGTTTTGGTGATTGACCAGTGCCGTTGTAGTGTAAGGCCATAAGGACGAGCAGAAGTCAAAGCTCACACACCAGTCAGTCGGCCAGTCGCCAACATGCAAATTCCTACAACCCGAGGCCCCCAAGCCCCGAACTCGAAAATGCCGGCATCTAGGTGTTCCTGAAAGCCAGTCTCGACGTCTTGCAGATTTCAGGCTTTGGGAGCTTTGTAGTTCAGGAACATGGGATTTGTGGACTTAGCTTTGTTATGGCTTTGGGGGTTTACTTACGGTCTACGGGTTAGGGATCCGGGGTGGAGGCCAGGGTACCGAGTAGAGGTCACAACTTATGTACAAGCTTGAAGGCTTCAAAGATTGAAGCCCCAAATCCCAGTAGAGCAGGTTCAAGGATGTTTCTGATCACGATGGGGCTATGTAGCTGCCCTCAGATTCAAGCTTAGCAACCCTAAAGCCCAGATTACAAGACTTTAGGCGAATAAGCAGTTTGAAGCGTACCCAGGCATGAGCACCACGGCTACTCCAGACAGCTGGTCGGCTCTTTGGCTGCAAACAGCCCCTGGATACTACGGGGGGGCGCGGTGGCTGCTGAGGAACAGTTCTTTCGGGGTATCTACGGGCTATCTAGGGGCTCATTTTGTCGCTTTGGTGGCGAGCGCTTCGGGTCGATGGCATGGTTCGTGGACTGCTGTTGGCAAAGGCCGCCCTGAGATACGGAGGGGGAAGAGTGCGGAGACCGCGGGAACTACCGTTGGTCGATCCCTACCAACCTACCTACCTACCTACCTGTTGGCAACAGAGAAATAGAGAGGGAGAGATTCAGCGCAAAATTTACGAGTTGGGTAAATAAAGTGTGTAGCAAGAACCCTGAACGGGGTTTCCTTGCAGTGGCCAATGGAATTTCATGTCGGACATGGGTGTGGATCCTTGCCTGCTTCGTGCGAGCTGCGAGAGTCGAAACCCAGCGCGGTCACCAAATCACATGCACTGTTCACCAGATGTCTTGAACACAATCGTGGAGTCACAGGTGATCCAAACATCACGCAGCAGTGTGGATAAAGCGTTGCATGGGAAGCAATGTTGCCGCCGCAGTGGTCGACATGGAAATGCATAACCCGATGCCGGAGAGCAATCTGTGCAGTGATATTAAGTAGCACGGAGACGGGCGTGCTTGAACACCTTGCTGACATACGCAGCAGGTCGATTTTGTACAAGTAGCACAACTGCAGACAGTGAGAGCGAACATCGTCATTTTCGAGTTGTTTTCGTTCCTGTGCTGTAGGGGCCTTAATAATTTCGTATACTATTTTGAGGGTTCCTTATTATACTTATTGTATAATGGGCCCCAAAACCCTATTCTAATCATTAAGGCCCTTATATTATAGTATCCCTACAGGAGCCCTTATAGATCCCTTTAAAGGAACCCCTATATTCTCCAAGGCGGAGCATGCAGCCAAGTTGCCAGAAGAGATGCCTGACAGCACGGCCAGGTTTAATATAGGGGCTTTAATGATCAGAATAGGGTTCTTTAAAGGGTTCTATAAGGGCTACTATAGGGGTACTATAATATAGGGGCCTTAATAATTAGAATAGGGTTCCTTTAAAGGGATCTACAAGGGGTCCATCATAGGGCTTAATGAGTCGCAACTCGAAGCCTGGAGAGATCAGAGGCCCCACTTGCCCTCTTTTGTAGGTGCCTTAATAATATTATCAATACTATGTTTCTTTTTTTGTGGGTGGGGGGGCGTTCCTGATTAAAATTATGGTATAATGGGCACCAAAACCTCTAATTATTAATCTATATTAGGCTCCAGGGCCTTTGGCTTGCTTCGAGTTGGGCTTGTTGACTGAAGAGTCTGTCCTGCGCAACCTTAGCTCCAAAAGCCTGGAGACCCCAGCCGGAAAAGTCCACACCTCTGAACTGACAATGTAACACTGCTCATGTTGCACATGATGGAGGTTCTGGCATCTGCCCCCTGAAAGCTGCTAGATATAGGAAAACAATACCATATCATCACCTGCAGGAGTTGACATTCTGTGGAGAAGAGGTGTGCTCCGCGTGATGTTCGTCAAACAGTTGTCTCCAATAACTACAAACGTAATCGAGTTCACGCCAGTTCCATCCGAAGGATCCGCTTGTTCTATTCTCTGGGAACTGCCCATAAGATGGAGTGTGCGCTGCGAGCTGTTCCTCGGCCGCAGCTGTATTGAAGCAGAGTGAGAGATGTTCACGCAAGTGGTCGTACAGGTCCGCCCCCCCCCCTCTCCCCACCCACAGAGACAGACCGAGAGGTAGACCAACAGACAGACAAGCAGAAGTCACGCAGAGACACGCTGACTCAGAGACACAGACAGACCGACCGACCACAGAGCTGAGGCCCCGAAGTGTACACAAGTATGCGTATGTCTGTCTGTCAGTCTCTCTCTGCCCATCTCTGGTCTCTGGCTGCCTGGCTGGCCTGGCTTGCGTGGCTCGGTTGTCTGTCCGTCTGTCTGTCCGTCTCTCTCTCTCTCTCTCTCCTCTCTCTCTCGGAGCTCTTCGCTTGTAGGCACGACTGGCAGCCTTTCTTACAGTTACCCGTCCAATTTTGCTGCGAGTCCATGACACAAGCCATCTCAAACAGTGCTCTTTTTTGTCTAGGGCTTCAGCGGTGCGTTGCTGCCCCCCACCCCCGAGAGGCACCCCGATGTTCGGGTTTGTAGACTTTGTGACTTTGTAGTTGCTCGCTCTCGCTCTGTCGGTCTCTCTTTCTTTTGTGTGCGTGTGTGTGTGTGTCTGTCTGCCTGCCTGCCTGTCTGTCTGTCTGTCGGTCGGTCGGTCGGTCGGTCTGTCTGTCTGTCTGTCTGTGTCTGTCTGTTATGTTGGAGTGTGTGTGCGTGTGTGTGTGCGCGTGCGTGAGTCTTTGTATCTGCGTGTCTCTGTGTCTGTGTGTCTGTGTGTCTGTCGGTCCGTGTCTGACAGTCTGCACGAGAGTTTGTTACCTCGGTGTGCTCCGTCGGAGGTTAGTAAAAATGGAAGAGAAGGTCTGTCTTGGTTTTGTTTGGTTCCTATACGGTCCTATGGGTGGGCATCCCTTCGGGGTTGGAAGAGACCGCAAGCAGACCAGCGAAGAGCCCAAAGGCCAACCACGCCATAGACCATTGGAGTGCTGGGTTCTGGTGGAATCTTGGATCACTCGGATCAAGTTCGAGTAGTGGTCTGAACCGGGAGGGCTGTGGGACGGGCAATTCACGAAAAGGTGAATTCACCGGGGGGGGGGGCCGGGNGGGTGGGCATCCCTTCGGGGTTGGAAGAGACCGCAAGCAGACCAGCGAAGAGCCCAAAGGCCAACCACGCCATAGACGCTTGGAGTGCTGGGTTCTGGTGGAATCTTGGATCACTGGGCTCAAGTTCGAGTAGTGGTCTGAACCGGGAGGGCTGTGGGACGGGCAATTCACGAAAAGGTGAATTCACCGGGGGGGGGGGCCGGGCGGTAGGGGGGGTCATGTTAGTGATACGCCAAGACGCCAAGACAATCATATGTACATGATTTTTATGTGTATCTATGTGTATGTACAATGTGTACATATATATATATACACATACGCACGTCTGTGCAGATGGGCATTGAGACACTCGCCTGCAGTAAAAGCCGCAGTGCCGCACCGAAAAATTCGATGAACATGTCCAAACCCGAAGCTCTAAACCCCCAAGGTTCGTCCCCTGCAATGGCCTCGTCCTTGCGAAGCAGGAGGGAACAGACCCCAAACCCCTAAACCCCAAACCCTGCAATGCGGGCTTCTTCCTTGCCAAGTAGGAGGGAAAAGAAGCCCTGAACCCCCAAACCCCTAAACCCTAAACCTTGGGTGCGAGTGTGTGAGTCGAAACCCCCAAGGTTCGTCGCTTCATTTGTGCCGGGCGGAGTGTGGAGCAGATGCTCCATGGGCATGCGGAGGATGCTGCATCCCTTTGTTTCGTACGATATTACATTATTGAATAATGTAGTATAGCATTATTTATTGAATAATGACTATTCTTGTGTTATTGTAGTGTAATCCGTGCTTTTGACTAGTGCCCTATCCTACAATTAAGAGTCGTGGACAACAAATCTGGAGGGGGGCGGGCCGGGGAGCCCACGCAGCCAGCGCACAGCAGTTGTGGACATGTAAAAAAAGTAGCAATAGTAGTAGCAGTAGTAGTAGTAGTAGTAGTAGTCGTAGTAGTCGTAGCAGTAGCAATAGTACTAGTAGTAGTACCAGTAGTAGTACTAGTAGTACTACTAGTAGTAGTACTAGTAGTAGTACTAGTAGTAGTACGAAAGGCTTTTGTCCCAATTCTCGAGTCTTATCACTGCGGCAAAAGGCGCCTGTTAGTACAATTACATTTTGCAGTTTCGTAACCTTCTCAGCCGATCCCATTCTCCCATCAATGGCCCGACAATTACAGTAGCAGGTTTGCGGATGTGCTGGTGACTCCGGCGGACTGTGCCCACTGATATTCTGGTCGACACAATGGCATGTGCCGTCGATGACCTTGCTTGTTCAAGTCGTTGATAGCCGATACTAGGGATACTAAAGACCGGTCTTGAGCCTCATCGGCCACATAGTCTTCCAGACCCATCTGACGGCAAGAAACGTTAATAATCATTTCAATCATAGTAAAATTCTAAGAGTAGTACCCCCCCCCCCGTGGAGCCCCGCAAGCTGCCATCTCACAGGAGAGCGCGCTCATGGCTGCGGCAGCTCCGCAGAGACTGGAGGGGTTGGGTTTACTTGTTTGGGTTTCTGGGTTGAATGTACTTGAGCCATTTGTTTTTGCGGTCCAGGGGCACAAGGACTTCCGGAGGTCTTGGGCTGTTTCGCGCTGCGCTGATTCTTTACCAGGCCAAACCCGGAGACTTCACCGGCAATTCCCGTACTCCAAAGCCTCAGTACAGAAGCCCCAGGCCCTTTGAGGCCCATAGTTCTTTGACCTAATAAAGGGGCGTAATTACTTGCAGCAAATATATAATTACTAAATACTTAAGTATAATATGCCCCAGCAGACCATTCTATTTGTTAAGGCCCTTAAAAACCCCAAGCCCTGAAGCTCTCCTCCGTCCTGGAAGCTTGGCATGGCCTCCAGTAAGGGTTGACCTGCTCAGCAGAGACTTCTAGTGTGAGATCCCACGGTTCAGAACCATACTAGTACCAGCAGTAGTTGACAAGTGCAATGACCACAGCTGTAGTCGCGGCTTTTCCTGAGCCGGGCAGGGTTGCTTCAGACACGCAGTTCCTTTTCGGCAGCCCGGTTTTGGGCCGAAACGCTGCTTCCGGACGAGGTGCTCAACGTATTGCGGCTGCTGCAAACGTTTGGCTTCGTGCCGAACCTCGCCTGCTTCCAGGCGCATCCCATGCTCCGGCCGCATGTACTGATGCGGCGCCTGTAATTTTGCATCCCGAGTCCGAGTCATGGCCGGTCCGAGGCAACCCTTCTTGTTATTCTGGTGTTTTCTTTAGTGTAGTTCTGCTGTGTTACATTACATCCCACTCCCATACCCTCACTGTCTCGCAGGAGCTGCAGGGTCCGCTACTCAGGTGCCTGGATGGGCGGACCGAGCCGTGGCTGGAAGCTCTCGCGTTTACGGTCTGTGGCAGGATACATTGTTGAAGCTGTTTTGAAAGTTACCTATGACTACATTGGCGAGCTTTGATTTGGATAGCACCTGAGGACTTGCTCCATGCCCCCGTACGTGAGAAGCGGCTCAAGCCGAAGGCCTGCGTTTCGGGCTCAGGGAGGGCCAGCAGCTCGGAGGAATGTCAGGCTCAGGCTGGAGGGCTTGTGGATTCATGGTGCTTGCTGGAGATCCTGCAGCCCGCACATGCAACCGCCAGCAGCAGCAGGAGCACAAAAACTGTTTCTGAATGCGAAACGACAGTTTGCATTGTCCGTCGAATGACATGTTTGGGGGCCAGATGGGGGAGAAAACATGGCAAGCGACGGACTGCAAACGCTCGTCTCTCGTGCTTTTTTTTCGTGAAATGCTTGTTTGAGAAGCGAATCCGGACCCGTTTTTGGAGCCTTCTAGAACTGGCACATTTACCGGAGGCTCAGAAAACAGTCCTATTTTCGGGCCCGCATCCTGGCCCGCACTGTCGTCGTCTTGTGGGCCCCACAATGTCATCGTTCAGGCTTACTAAACTGCAAACTGTACTAAACCAGGAGTGCACATACTGTCTGTCCGCCTGGAATCGGGCGCACCCCGCAGGGCAGAGGTCTTGACAGGAAGAGGAAGGAGGGGAAGCGAGACTTGATTCTTGGAGTGGTAAGGATCTGCTTAGCATGTTCGTCGGGATTTGGGCCGCCAGGATAGCTTGGGTCTATGCCAGCAGCTCGCATCCAAACAGCACCTCAGGTGAGAGCAGCTGTGTTGGCTACGGTGGCTGGGAACTGTTCTAGGATACTACGCTCTGAGAAAGCCTTCGCCACAGGAGCAGGCCAGCGGGGATGTGCACGAGGCCGTCAAAGGGGAGCTGGGATGTCCTGGTGAAGGGATTGTTAGAGGTTGAGGATCACGTGAAGTGATGAAAAGTTGGTGCGGCTCTAGCACTGGCTGCAGCCTTCCAACACTACTTGGACGGGCCTGTCTGCTCTTGCTGCGTGTGGTGCAAGCATTCTCACTTATCCTCGAGCTTACAAAGAGAGCCCATGCCCTGAGAGACACTCAGTGTCTCTCAGGCGATCATCCCACTTCTACAGCCGGAGGAGGCAGCGTCAAGTTGTCCCATGCTCGGAAGTTCCGACTTGGGCCCGGGAATTGAGCTAATGTTGCATGCATTGGGAGACGGACCGACGGATGCATTGGGAGATGGATGAAAGTTCAAGATGTCGCACTTGGGGGATGACTGCCATGCTGCTGCGATGTCTGTGAGTCTGCTCTGCTTTCCTGCTCGGATGTTTGATTTCCTTCGGAGAGTGATGAGGCTTCGCAGGATCTTGCGAGCTTTTGCTTTTGGTGTGTTTTTTGTGCTTGTATGTGCGTTTGTGTTCTACTTACATTATACAGCTGATGCCGGATTTGAGCTTGGGTTCAAAAATACATTATACATATACTTATGCATATACATATACATGCATACACCTACCTACCTACCTACCTACCTACATACATACGTACATTCGTACATTCGTGTGCACATGCATACATACGTACATGCCCAGAAATATTTTGCACTGATACTCATGGTTTCTTCATTTGCTTTACGTGTAGAATGAATTAAACGCCGAAAAGTTAGTTGCGGTATGTTAAGGTCGGCAGTTTGACTTTGGTACAGGCCTCTTCCCCACCACGTGCCATGAGGTCAAGTTGCTGACCCTTGCACTGCCGGCACTATCGTCCCTTTGCCCTGCAAACCAACCAAGAACCCCTGCGCACCCAGTCCAAAACTCCACGGTCTGGAAACCCCAACCACCCTAAACCGAAAACCTTAACGTCCCTGCAGGCCACTGTTCATGACCCCAACGTAATGACGAAGGCAGGGCCGGGAGGTTTAGGAGTGGCAGGGCAGTACACGTAGCAAAGTATAGTGCAGACGAGTCTGATGCCTGTATGCTTGGAGAGTTCCTCGTCCGAATAGACACGTGAGGTGTCCCTTTAAGATAGTTCGGGCGCCATGTTGCCATGCTCAATTATTTGCGAAGGGCTGGGTTAGGGCAGGCTGGTAGGCCGGTGAGCACTTGCTTTCCGCCAGCCGCCAGCAATGCGACGAAAGCATAAGAGGAGTTGCCACAATCCATCATCAGCATGGAATCATGCCTGAGACGTCTCGAACGCGACTTGTGGCAACTTTGACGTTGCCAATTCCACTTGCTACCCCAACATTTCTCTTAAAGCCCTCAATCCGACCCGCTCGTGGTTTGAGGAGTTTTTTCCACCGCTGATCGATGCCACAGCTCGGTATGCGGTCACAGATGAGAGCAGTGGCGTCATGGCTTGCAAGGCCAGGCTTGCCGGAAGAGCCCTTCGAGTTGCAGTTCTGTTGTCCAAAGAGGTCGGAATCATCAGCTTAGCAACCCCTTATGGTCCCCATAAAGGTTATGCTACAATACTACAAGGGGCAAAGTCACGTAGGGCGTAAGGATCTTGGCAATTGTCCTTCGCATGTCGACTTCTTGAGGTGCATGCTGGAATACAGTAGAGGGCTGTCGAGAGTTTAATGCACTCCCCTGGCAGATCAGTTTGATTTAAGGGAGTCCTTCCATGCATGGGGGAAGCACCCCTCTCACGGTGCTGAGAAGTCGGATGCACTACTTACTGAAGGTTTGCCCTGCAGAGCTGCGCAGCGTCTAGGAAAGTAGGAAAGTCATCTTGCTTGTAGTCTTTGGACAAGCCCGCTTTTCGTCTACTGTAGTGGAAGCAAGAAGTCATGGAACGGGAGGTGTTTAAGCCCTGCCCGGCCTCTGGCTTCATCAGCCCTCGTGGGGTATCCACGCCTATGGGATCTTTATAGAGGAGGCCCTCTCCAGCCCATCGAGGTCCAGGATCCCTGAAGCACTTCTGCCCAGTAGCCCAGTAGTCAGGTCTAAGCCTGAGTCTGAGGCCCTAAAGGCTTGGAGGAAGAGCGGTTTAGGGTTTAGGGTTTAGGGCTTCTGACAGGTGCAACTGCTGCGGATCGCTGCCCGACGGAACATACGTGCTCGTGCTCTAGTGCTGTACAATTGCCGGTATTGGAGGGATGCTTTTGGTCTTGTGATGATGTGTTGGGTTTTACGTTGTTGTTTCTTCTATTCTGATCTGTTATCGCACATGTACATATACATGTTTACATGGGCATGTATATATATATATAATATACACATACGATGCATGCGAGTCAATCGGGTTCTGGAAATCTGGAGTGATCTCCTAGAGCCCCAACCAGCATGCCGTACGAGCATGGCGCGGCAGCAGAGACAGAGAGAACCAACATGCCCCTTGAAGCTATCAAGAGTTCGAGTGGCTTGGGGGTTTCGAGTTCCGGGCCTAGTAGGCTCGACATGCTCCAGGCTTTGTCCTGAGATAGAGCTTGAGCTAGTGAGCAATCTCAATAAATCAAGGCTTTCCGGGTCGCACGTTGCTAGGTGCATGCGACGGTTGTTCCGCATCCTGTTCGGTAGTTTGCCCGGTATCGTGCAGTCAACAGTTCTCGTTTGTTGATGTAGATGTTTTGCCCCCACGTGTGCCATAATAGCTCGACAGCCTTTTGCACGTACCCTGCTTCGTCGGAACCGAAGAGACGTTGTGATCGAAAGCATTGCCAGGCATCAGCTACATCTTGCATGTCTGCATCGTGAACACAACTCCATATCCTTTCTTACACGCTGTAGAAGCTATAAAAAGTAGAAGCTATAGAGAGCGGAGCCGAATTTTCCGTAAGGTCCTCTTCACGACCAAGATGGGGAATCTTGGTCTTCCTTGCTTCTTTTGCTGAGGGGCACAGGTTTGAAGCTCGAGCTGTCGGGAGTTTCAGACAGAGGGTCCCTAAACCCTATCCCCTAAACCCGTGTGTGAGTCGAAACCCTACCAAAAAAACCGGGGTTTAGGGTTAGGGTTTAGGGTTAAGGGTGAAACGATCTTGCATCTCAGGGGGGGCCTCGACTTACTCATCCGAGGCTCCGAGTCGGCCTTGACTCCATAGTTGTTGCCTCGCAGCTCAAAACACCCCCGCAAGCTGAGCACCAAAACTGCAGGTTTAGGTCCATGCCAAGAAATTCAGAGGTTTCGGTTTTTGGTCGTGCGAGGATGCATTCGAAGATTTCTCACGTCCTCGAGCTCTTTCGCAGCCAAGTGTACTCGGCACTGTGACTTGGCGTTGGCACGGCAAAGAGCCTTGCCAGTCGTCGCTGCAATGAATTGGAGAACACCGCAGCGGCTCAATAAACTGCCGTTAGCCAATGATATTGAGGCCCGTGGAAGGCCATGCGTTTGGAAGCGCAGGGAAAGAGCTCTCACTAGTCACGAGGGGCGGGTTGACAATCACAACCGAAATTGAAGGCGGGTTCGGCATCCAAAACTCCCATCTTCTAGCAAAAAGAACTGTGAAGCTCCGGTACTTAAAGCGCAGCACCTGATGCACAGGTATTCCTCCCTAACCGCTGGCAATGAAACCATGACGATGGCAGAAGATGTGGTGGACAATGCGGCTTGCATGCAGCTATGCAGAATCCTTTCCAACTGCCCAAACAGAAAGATGAGCTTCCTGACGCATGCAGCGATCCTCCGAGTCCAAGCCGGCCTGCTATGGAATGGAAACTTCCTTGGAAGGCCTGTATCCACGAATCCGAAAGCCTCTGCTGCCCAGGTTCTGCGCATCATAAGCGAGCCCGTGATCGACTTGATGCAGCCCTGTATGCGCATGTTTTGCAGCAAGTTCTTTGGGCATGTGGGTTGTTCTTGTGAAGGGCATTGCCCGTAATTGATATGGTGCTCCTATCAGCAGTCGGCGCTCGTGCCTAAGATAACTGAGTTTCTTTTCATGTATTTGGTGGTTGTACCTGTTCAATGAAGATTCGTCCAGTGATGCGTTAGGGATCACAAGCCGGCTGGGGCATCCTGGCCTGTACTGTCTTTTGCCCCTCGCTGGGCCTTGCAAGGCCTTTACTCAATTCATCAGCGTTGTGTCCTGTGCTGCAGTCCATACATGCGCAGCGGCCCCAATGCATTGGCCTTCGATTCTTCCATACTCTTCAATCAATTGCACCCTCGTCCCTCAAAAAGGCCTGTTCTCTGACTGGCCGTTTGCACCTCTTTGCCTCTCGTGGATGTTCCTATGACCGGCAAGCACGACTAAGTTAAGGAGCTATTGTTGCAATGCGGTTCCTCCTGCTCTAGCTATCTGTAGTGGCCGGGCCTTAATAATTAGAACAGGCTTTTTGGGTTTCATTATATATCACCATTATAATAAGCAGCCCCCGAACCGAAATATTCTTGGTAATTATTTAGGCCCCTGTATATCATGCTCCCTTAACGGTAGATCCAAGGCGATCTCCGGCCGTCATGCCTCTCAGCTGGGAGTTGTTTTCTGCGGGTAGACTCGTATTTTTGGATATTGTGGTTCTTTCTCATGGTTTCGACCCTAATCTTGAAAGAGCCCTCGAGCAGCGGAAGGTGCACCATGAATTTGATATGATTTGTATCATGGTTCTCTCCGGTGTGCTGCTTCAGTACTTTCGGACCTGCATTTACAAGTCGGTCTACTGTGATCGGATTTCGGCCTTCTCGTATTCGAATCAAGATATGTGCGGTGTGAACTTGCCGTGCACAATTGGCATTGTAGTCGTCGCCACCCTGTGTACATGCGACCTGCAAGTCCCATAAATCCGGCCATGATGTCGAGCCAGCGCAGGTTTGCCAGGGTAGAGGGCAGAGACGGAGCAAACTTCAGAGTTCATGTTCAGATTGTTGTTGAGGAGCCATAGGTGCAGCTTGACTTTAAGCTTTAAAGTTTACAGCTCTGGTTATTGCGGGACTGCAGACGAGACCACACCGACCGAACCGGAAAAAGCCTGACCCGAGGTGTGTTGACCTCATGATGTGTCTTGGCTTTCTGTTTTTTTGCCCGGTTTCTGGGCGCTGGGCACATTTATCAGAGGCATCCTTTTGGTTCTTGCATCGCAACTGTCATTCTTCTCCATCTCAGTGTTCCAATGAAGGTCAGGCTCGGGTTTTGCCGCCAGGAGTGGCAGCATCATGGTTGAAGCGCCCCCATGATGACAATTCCCTTTGTTGTTGTTCCCACTGGTTCCGTGATGTCGTCGTTATCATGAAAGTCATGGCCGTGACATGTCTCCGTTACAACTAGTGCCGACCACGATATGGTCTTGTCGGCAATATCAGAAACATGACTTCCTAGAGTCCTAGACTTCCATAGATGTTCCACACTTCCCCGTAGTCGAAGTCCTCGCCACAGACGAGGACGCAGGGGTGCTGGATGCGGTTTTGCAGACCGGCTGTAGTTCAGGGTTGCCAGGGAAAGTAGCAGCGCTCGGGTTTCACCTGGTCATGGCGATGCAGGGCACAGGGTCTTGGTACGACTTTGGGACAATGAAAGAACTTATGCCTTGTCGCACATGTCCCTGAGTCCCAACACTTGCACCTTAAATGTGGGTCTTCATGAGCAGAGTAACTTCATTGAAGTCCGCGTAGCTGGCGGATTTATCTGGGCAGGCATCATGCAAGTCGGTATAAAGCCCTGAACCGCACAAGTTCGCAAGCCCTGCAATCCTCGATCCTATCATCCTAGTCGCATCGCTTGAAGTTGCGTGGGTCGCTCTACGTACTCTAATCGCCGTCAGAAGCACTGGAGCAGAAAGCCACCTGACCGATTATCCGCAGCACACGAAGGTATGGCTCGCAGGACATTTTCGCATTGGCCCTGGAGCTTCTATTTGCACATTGCTGCCTGGCGGAAGGGCATTGAAGTTACAAGGAGCGCTGAGAAGGGGTGTTTAGGGTTCTCAACTTTAGGTGAACTATCCGGAGCTGGAAAGTTCTTGTTGCAGGGTGGCAGGCCGCTGTTCACTGGTTTGGGGAAGGCTAGCTTCGGACCCGCCATGTAGATGTTGTTTCATGGGCATGCAGAGTACTCGGTTGGCAGTTTCTGGTTCGCATCCTCATCTATGCACGCGCACTGCGCAGACGCAGTCTGTCTCGGCATGGCTTCTTAATGCTACGATGCCTACTTAGTCTGCTATGCTGACACCATGGGATACACCATGCGGCTCCGTAGCGTTGTTTAGCCGAGACCATAGCTTTGTGGTGTGTTTCCGGACCTGAAGCGAGGTTGCCAGGGCTCGGAGCTCATCAACCTCCTGGAGAAGGTGAGAATTGGGGTAGGGTTTAGGATATAAAAAGGGTTTAGGGTTCAGGGGTGTAGGACATTAGATGCATAATTCAGCCTTCTTTTTTGGATCTTTGGCAACGAGTCGGAGGGTCATGTTCTGGCCTCCAGCCAGCCCAGTCGAAAGGGGTGAATGATCTACACCTTCATTGGGATTCACAAAGATTTTCGGTCACGTTCTGCCTGCGTGAATGAATGAGTCTCAACCAAATCCTTACATCTCGTTCAGGTGGCCCGAGATAGAGTCGGAACTCAAACAAGGCAGTGTAAACCCAGAAGCTAGAGTCTAGAGGGGTTAATGGTTTCGGTTGGCCCTGTTGGAAAGGGCGTGAGGTTTGGCTGGAGCCATGCTGCTTCAGGTCCGAAACGTCTTCTTAGCAAGCCTGCACTACTTCGCTTACGCTTGCTTACGTAATCTTTTTCCCGGATTGTTAAGCTTACCCTAACTGATATTTATTATCACGTTCGGGGAGCATTTGGCTCCGAATGAGCCCGAAGAGAGGTTTAACAGGGCTGAGGGTACTATACAATCAGGCTCGGTTAGGGAGAGACAAGGGATCGCCCGAGGGTAAAGGGTTCGGACCGATAGCTAGTATTAGCAGGAGTGGAGGGTTTACAAAAAAGTACATGGAAAATATTAATCCGATCGACGCGCGCGTCATGTGCCGAGACTGTCTGCATCCCCGAAGAGCACTCAGTAAAATCGGCTTCAGCTCGAGTGTGCGAATAGCCTGGGGTCTTTGACCCCGATGCGGCAAGGCGTCTTCTAGCAACAGCAAGCTGCGAGTTAAGGTATGAGCTCTGGGTCATAGTCCCATTCGCATTATGCTTCTTAGTCTTGGGGTTCGAACGTGCGCCGTGCGGCCGTACGGCCTCACAGGAAAGGGAAGCTCGATTTCTGTTCCGAGGTGGAGTTGCTCACCACGGCCCAAGACAAGCTGTTCTCGTCCTTGAAGCACGATGTCTTCTCAGTTGGACGGCTGCAGCTCGGGACCGAAAGATCCTGAAACTGATCCCCGTAAACGGGAATGAGACCTTGCGATGCTGCACGACCAAAACATAGGCCACAGATGGCAGATGTTGATGGTTATGTTTGTTTGGTTTTGCTGTTCTATATTGTCAGGCGAGGCGTAGGCTGCATTCAGTGAAGGGTTTGCAAACTTACAATCCTCAGGATGCAGGGTCGTGCAGTTCGGATGTGCCGGGTTTTTTCCAGTGACTAGTGCTCGGTTCAACCTACGTTTCAAACATCTGTCTCGGGTGTTCGGCGGAGTATCGAGCCTTTGCCCAGGCTCTACAGTATTGAGAACTGGGGCGTTGACGATGACTTTTCGACCATCGACAATGCGAAACTGAAGCAATTCAGCATCTTGCCTGTTCGAGCAATGCTCCACAGGAGCGATTGAGTTTGGAAGCGGGCTTCCTTATTCTACTCTGTTTCAATGTCATTGCCGACAGGTTGTGAGTCGTGTAATTGCGGCCGATTGAGTCTGTGTAGATTGCCTCGCTACGCTGCCTTATTGTGCAGTTTGCACCAGTGCAGGATTGACATGTCGGGATCTGCGGTAACTCTCCGAGATCGTCTTTTCGACGTCGACTTGTGCCTGACATGTTTTGCCGATTCCGGCGCTGACTCACCTAGGTTCTCTTTGCAAACGGATCCGCGGCCTGTGCATCAATGGGGATCCTTCAAGCAGCCCCCACGAGGTGCAGAAAATGCTTCACGAGACTTGGCAGGCTTCATGATCGTGAACAGCCTGTGGCTGATCTGGGCTGGAAACCCACGCTTGAGGTCAGCACTGAAGTTTTAAGTGCCTCGGGGAAGGCCAGTGGCTATCTAAGAGCCTTGATATGGACTTTCACCGCAGTACGACCGCAAGTAATTGCCATCCCACTGTATATTGTATCATTGCAAGAAGTCTGCGCTTGGGTGCCTCTGTGAGGTTCGCTACCCTGAGAGTGAAAGTAGCACCTGGTCCACCACGCTGCCTGAGCTAAACGTGCTCCCTTTCAGAAATATACTGGTACTCTTCTGACTGGACACGCCTAGCCTGATGCCGATCTTGTCGAAACTGAGGAAACAGAGTTTTTCTCGCACATGGATTACACGGTGAGGATGAGCTTTTCAGCACCTCGTTGGCGATGGCCACGGGTCTTGGGATGTCCGGCTTGCGATTTAGCTTTCAATGCTGGATGGTCAAGTCGTGGTTTTTGGCCTTGGCCTCGTGGTGCTTGCACCTACTAACTTGCAACATCGATTCCTAAACTAGTTTGTTTTCCGGGCAAATCATCAAAGTCTTGCTTCGCAGTGTGTTCCGTGGCCTGCTGAGAGACTCTTGAACTTGGTGAACGAAGGAAGAAGAGAGAGATAGAGAGAGAGCGAGAGAGATAGAGAGAGAGAGAGAGCCCGTTAAAAAAATTGGTGAAAGAAAGAGCGAGAGAGAGAGAGAGCAAAGCAAAGCAAAGCAAAGCAAAGCAAAGCAGAGAGAGAGAGAGAGAAAGCTTACAGCTTACACGTACGCAACACTTTAACGCTTTCACTCTCACGGAGTTGTGAACAGCTTTACCCACATCGCAACCCGAAATCCTACAGTCCTAAAGCATGTATAGGTAGGCAAGCAGGGCTTCACGACATCGGAGCCAGACGTAAGTTTGTCATGCCATATTTCGAAGCTCAGTGCGAACATGTAGTTAAGAAGAGCAAGCTGTAGAAGAACTAAAGTTTTAAAGTGATGCCGACATCTTCCAGCCCAGACCTCGGTGCGACTGCGACCAGCTTTGAACACGGGGAGCTTGAATGCGACCGACCGAGGACTTTCCACAGAGCTCCGAGCCACTGGCAACCCGGCCACACTTGAAGGGATGCTTCCACCCCCCTATGTGAGGAAGACCTTTCATCCACAATACAAGAACCCCAAACCCGCAACGCGAAGCTTTCGTTGGTTTGGAGATCGTCGGCCTTCAGGTGTTTTCAGGAGGTGTTCTCCACATCGTGCTTCCATGCTGCCAGCGATCAGCCCAAGCATCAGGAACTCTTACTTTGGCCAAGTAGTATGATACTGAACTGATACTGATGATCACCCAAAACGTACTCAGCCCTGAACCCGAAAGCTGAACCGTTAATCGCTTCGTACATGTCAGACAGTTGGAAAAGGAGGCAGGCGTCGCTCTCGCCCTGACGGGCTGCAGAATGCTGGCATAGACCCTGAACTCGACACCTCTGAAATGACAGATACTGTCCCTCTTCGCACATGCCAGGTCAAGCAGGTGATCTCCCAAATGTGCCACTGCGCAGTCAAGGCAGACGTCTTTGCATTGATCGGGGGCTTCGTGGGTTGAGGCGACGGGTTCCGGCGAGTGTTCCGACCACGCCCTTTGCCACCTGTCGCATTGCGCATCGCCAAGAAGCTTTTAATTTGAGACCTACGGAATGGACGGCGCGAGCACGCCAAGTCGCACTAAAACCGCGAGAACAAGTAGTACATCAGCTATTAATAGCAAAACAAGAGCCTAATGTGATGAGATGAGACGCACCTTGCATTCGCTCAAACACAACAAACACTTGGAGGCCGTGGCAAACAACAGCAAGAACCAGATGCAGGCTTATCGATCTGTAGCCGCTGGACTGGCACTGGGAAGTTCTCAGGGTATCTCAGGGTTAGGGGCTGTTTCAGGAATCCCGTAGCACACTTGTCATACCGATCCCTGCACGAGTTGTGAAACTAAAGACGTCCCTCTGCAATGCGCATGCCAGGGAGTGCCACATTTCGCTTCGGAACTGTGGAGCTGACCGGGATATTCCGCACAAACATGTTTGGCTACGTTGTCAGTTGTTGTACATGATCACGCATTATGAACGTTTTATTCGTGACATAACTTGATACATAAATACATATAGAAATGTATGCGTATAGATGGTAAGATATATATTACTTGTATCATAAGTTGTGACATGTTATTAGGCACAACTCAGATGCAGGACCTAAAGCTTTTTGCATGAACTTGGGTATACATGCCAAAACTCACAACTGGGGTTTAGGGTTTAGGGTTTACTGACAAGCCTGTAGACAGCGGTGTTGTTTGTCGAAGTTTTTTGAGTCCGTGATGCTATGGTTTTCCTGTGTGTTTTTTTGCTTATAAGGTCTTTGGCATGTGAGCCTAAAGCCTGTGCATCCATCTGGTTACACGCTTGCACAAGCCTCGGCGGGGATGTCTGAGTGCGACAAGCCCCGTGAGATTGCAAATCTCTGCCCAAAAGCATAACATGCCGGTCGCTCGGAGTTTCCGAAATAGGGGTGCCTTATTTTGGGGTGCTTATAGTAAGGATCCTACCAATTTAGGGTACTGTATCTATAGGGTCCCCTATTTTCGGAAACTCCCATACTTGGCTGCCTGGCTTGCGGAGCGCGAGAGTCGAGAAGAGACCGGACGACCATGCTGGGAATTTGCAAGAAACTCCCCGCATCTTCCAGCATCCCACAAGAAAGCGAACCATGAAGCCGTGATCCGCCCCAACCTGCGCCCGGTTCGAGTCAAGTCAGCTTGGCGGATTGGTCGCACGGGTGGGGGGCATTCAAGTTGTTCAATCACGGGTTTCCAAGATTCCAGCGTTGTTTTTCGAAACAGATTTTTGGGATTGTGGGAGCCTTGGGTTGTACAGTAGGTTTGTTGCTGGTAGTTAGTCTTCCCGGGTGGAACTTAGTCGGCAAGTTAGAGTAGTGGCTAGATTCCGGTCGTCTAACAGCGGAGCCGGTGCAAGGCTTGGCTGAGAACTGAATCTTCTAACTCGGCGGCTTGCACAAGCACCTCTCCCCGCACTCGCTCGGAGTGCGGCAAATTGGATCCACATTTCCAGCTGCTGTGGGGGCCCTAGACCCTCGATGCCAATACCCCAACCCATGAACCCTGACTCTCTCCTTTGACTGTTCTCTTGCGCCGCTATAAGCCCTAAGCCCGAATCATGCCCTACATCCTTGAGACGAAGTTGAAGCTCTAAAAGTCAAGGCCTGACCGCCGACAGTCGAGGTCTAAAAATTCCACACTCCGCAGGGCCTAAACACTACCTCTTCTACACCCTCTAACCATGGACCCTGGCAGACTCCTCGCTTGGCACTGATAGAGGGGCCTTAATAGTTACCTATACTATTTTGAGGGTTCCTTAGTATATTTATAGTATAATGGGCTCCAAAACCCTGTCCTATTTATTAAGGCCCCTATATGAACCGCCCGAACTCTTCCACGTTGCCCAGGATGCGATGAAAGCCTTGGTCGCTGAGCAGCCGGAGTCTGCGTTGCTGCTGGCAGAGCAGTGACCCCAGAGATCGGGCGGTACTATAGGGGCTTAAATAATTACCAATACTATAGTATAAGGGGCCCCAAAACCCTGTTCCAACAATTAAGGCCCCTATATTGGTCTTGTGATTAGGTTTTTTGTGTTTTCCCGGCTCGGTTTGAAGTTGAAGCTTGCAGGGTTTGCTCGTTTATGGACTCAAAGCTTGGGGTTTTGGCGTTTCGGCTGAGTTTTTGTTGGGCACTGAGTCTTGAAAAGTGTGGGTCTTCTGCGACTGAGCTGCGGGCTTCGTGGGTATGTAAGCATGGCTTGAGACTTTATATTCAGTCTCTTTGTGCTAGGGATGGCTGCGTCTACAGTGTCTCAGACGGCTTGGTAGTTAGGGACGTCTCGGACTTCTGAGATTCTGGACAGGGTAGGTTGCTTTGGAAGCTTTGCGGTTGGCCATGAACCGGGCGCATTGTTGCTTTTGGGCATGAGGGGTCGACATGTTTTCCACAGCTCTTGGATTTTGGGCGGGTTTGAGCGAGAGAGGTCAGGGTCTCCGGTGACTGAATACCTGCAGTTTTGCCATGTGGCCAGGAACTCATTGAGTCACTCGAAAGAAGAATCTGTTGCCCTGCGCAGCGACATCTGGTCAAGTCCTTGTTGAGGGTTTAGAGTTTAGGGTGCCTGTAAGCTTCAAAACGCCAAGATTTAACATCAGGCAGCTTGAATGCAACCCTTTGGAGCCACAGCCAAGGATCTTCAAGGGCAATTTCACCATTTGCCGGCGTGTGCCCGAAGACCTTATTGCGAAGTTCTCCGAGCTCATTCTCAGGGACAGGTTGTTATTGCATGGTACTTGTAATGTCTTGCATGTCTTGCATGCCGTTTTGTGACTTTCGGAGTTTGCTTGCGGTCACGCTTCTCGTGGGTTGCACTGGGAGCTTTTCTGCGTGTCGCAATGATCCAGTTTTGCTTCTTGCTGCCCTTCTTTCTATACAAGGAGTCGAGGCAGGTGACGACAGACAAGCAACACACACAACATGTTGCTGGCTTTCCTTGCTGTTGCATATACGTCTGTCCTCCAGAGGAGCGGATGGCCGGGAGCTTCGTGTCCTGCTACATCGACTTCTACATGGTTGCTTGTCTCAGGGTTTCGGGTTTGGGGATGTTTGGGGTTGATGATCACTGTAGAGCAGGGGTTTGTCCCGGCAGATGCGAATCAATGCATGGCTGCCACACTATCCCACGGGCCAGCACCGAGGCGATTGTCTCTGCTGGCAACAAGCCTGTGGTACGGAACCAGGCCTGGCATCCTTGTAGATTTGGGGCTTAAAGTTTAGAGTTTTTTTCGCATGTGAGTTTGCCTGTTTACCCGAACTGGTCAATGCGAGCTGCATGCATGACCCTTAGTACATCGCAAGGTGGAGACTGCTGCACGAAACGTTCTATTGCTTCAATGCGATACACAGAAAGTACAGCGCTGCCAAACATGTATGCCGCAGTCCCAGTATTACAAGAAACCTCCATTCGGCACAGACAGGTGCCAGTGGTGGAAGCACTGCAGCGCGGCCGACCGGAGAGGACGAGCCCCGGGAGCGGAGCTTATTATTATTTTATTACTACTCTTACTGTTATTGTTATTGTTATGGTTGTTACTATTGTTATTGTTATTCTTACGATTATTATTGTTTCTATTATCCTTGTTATTATTAATATTATTGCTATTATTAACTCCTAGGGTAAAGGGCCTTGGGATTTGCAGTCGGATGGAGCTCCGGAGTCGTGGCACCCCTTAGGTTTCAAGACGGTTAACGAACGGACGGCATTAGTGACTCTGTTGGAGTTTGCACGGATTTGCAGATGAAACTGCGGTTGTTATCATGAGCTGCTCTACGACTGTAGCCTCGGAGTCAGCTGCACGCAAGCAGGACCCAAGTAGGTGAGAAGCTCGCATACTCCACTCGCCCGATTGACTTCTTAAGTCTTTTGCGGACTCTCGAAGGCCTATGATATAGGCCTTGATGAAGGTACCAGAGCTATTGGTTGAGAGGGTTTTGCTGCAGGAGCCGTCGCCCGTCGCTACAGTTTCTGGCTCTGGGTTGAGGGACATGAAGCTGTTTTGAACAGTGCCGAGGCTTTCAAACTCATGAGGATAGATTCTAGACTTTGAAAGCCTGACGAACCTGTTGAAACTAGGAGCCTTAGATCACTGCACTCTGAAACCTAGCATGAACCTCAGAAGCATTGAGCCCGAAGCCGACCAACCCGAAGTTCACTAAATCCGAAACTCCGAAACCCTGTTGAAGCAATCCAATATAGGGGCTTAAATAATTACCAATACTATTGTGGGGATTCCTTATTATAATTATAGTATAGCGGGCCCCAACACCCTATTCTAATCATTAAGGCCCCTGTATTATAATACCCCTATACTAGCCCTTATAGATCCCTTTAATTTAAAGAAATCTGAACCCCTATTCTAATTATTAAGGCCCCTATATTAGCGGAGACGTCCGGCTTCTTGGAGAGCATTGCCCGCCGGGTGCGAGTGCCTAGACGTTAGAAGCTATTGGTGCAAAACCCAACTTTTCAACCGCAGGGCTCTTATGAGGTAGTCTTATTCTGAAAGTTTGAACCTTTAAGCCTTGGGGTTTTGGGAAGTAAGCTGAAATCCATGAAAATGCTAAAGCCCCAAAGCCACAAAGCCCTAAGATCCCTGCAGCCCTGAAGTTATGATTTATTATATGATATCGTATCATATTGCATTCTTATATAGCATGACACTACTCACACTTCATTCATATATACATATATATATATATATATTTATATCATGTACCGTATGACATAACATATAGCCTTAACCTGAAGGATGCTGCACCTCCTACGCACGAGCAGCGAGATGGAGCGAGCTTTGGACCTGGCTCGCCACTTCAAGGCGCGTGCCCGGGCTTCGGGGGCTTTTGGGGTTGAGGGGTCAGGGTTTAGGAGTTTAAGGTTTGGGGTTTAGGAGATTAGGGCTTTGGTGGGTTTAGGAGATTAGGGTTTGGGTTTAGTTTAGGAGTTTGGGGTTTAGGGTAGTCTAAGGGTTGAAGGTCTCTTTGTGGCTTTGGATATAACGCCTTTTTCGCCGAACTTGGGCACTTCGAGGCGAAGTCGGTTCTGCGAGGCGAAGACACAACGGAGCTGAACGAGAACGACCAGGAGCCAAGCCATTAAAGCGCTCCATTCGGGTTGTCGGTCTGGGGTTTAGGTTTTAGATTGTGTTTTAGGGTTGAGGGTTCACTTCAGAGAGACCTCATTCCAATCGGTTGGGTTTAGGGCCTAGGTTGGAGGGGCGCTCACGTGGGCTGGGGACTGAAAGGCTGCAAGGCTCTAGGCCCGAGAAAGACACGAAGCCCTTGAGGCGCAACCCAAGAGTCCATGAAGGTACGGAATATCACTGCTTGCGTACTTCTCCATGGATAAGGGCTCGGTGGGTGCTTGGGGGTGGAGGGCAGTTAGGGCCCTTAACACCCGGTAGTACTTGTATAATCATAATGTTCTTGACTCTAGCATCCTGGCCCGATGCCCTGTACACTTTGTCAGGGGTCGTGCTACCGCCGGATAAACCGTAAATGCGGGACCCCCATATCGACTCGGAGTCCTGAACCGGTCCATGCTGACATGACCCCAAACCTTTCCCCAGATGCATGTGGAAAGTAGAACCCCTAACTGGGGAACCTATACGCCTATACTACTCAAAGCGTACTTTATAGGAACCCTCTTAAGGGGTCTACTTTCTGGATCCTCCCAGGGGTCTTAAGGGCAGTCGAAACAGGAACTGGTCTATTACCTGAAGTCGATGGAGCTGCTCGGTGGTCTGGCTAGAGGACGTGGCTCGCATTCGCTGATAACCAAGCCTTTTGTTGCAGGCAGGAGCACGGGGGCATGGGACAGGGCACAGAAAAAAGGTAGATTCAGTTAGCGGAACCACTGCAACTCGCCGTGTTGCTGGGGTTGGAGGTTCATGTTTGGTTATGTGATTTCCAGGTCCTCCACACGGCCGTGGTGTAGCGCCGCATCATTTGCCCATGTATACATGTGCATATACATATATATGAATATGTTTGTATATACATATGCACTCATGTTTAGGCACACAGGCACTTAATTTCTGCCTCGATAACAAGCAGATCATTCTATGAGTATGGAGATTGGTTGCAGTTGGCTATGATGGGCTTGCACCGCTGAGCTCGAGCATGTAGCAATGTGCTTTCACATGTCTAAACTGTCAAAACCTGGTCAGCCATGTCCCTGAACCCATCGGCACAGGGCTTATCCACCCGACCACTGCGATTCGGCAACTTCTGCGAACGCCTCTTGTCTTCAAAGGGCGGTCGCAGCCACTACTTCATTTATCGGCTTCAATGGTCTTTAAGCTACTGACATTACGGCGATGTGCATTTGCAATTCTGCAAGTACGTCTGCTGGCCCGGCCAGGGCAAGTGAAACCTGCGAGGGCTAGTTCAATAGTTGTGTGCTGAGTGCTGAGTCGTCACATCAGCGCGCAAGTAAATCGAAATCCTAGCGAACCCCTCGACCCAGGGAAGACCGTGTGCCCAGGAGCACCACGCGAGAGCGACGACCAAGGGACTTACCCTTGTTGCTCCGATGCAAATAACAAAAGCCCTGAATTTCCGAGAGGTCCTTATTGCAGTTTCAGTAACACCCTTTTCTCTACCTCAGAGCAAGGTTTAACTAGAGAAGTGCGATTCGAGTCAGAGAATGAAGTTGCAACACCCGCGGGCGGAGTCCGAGAAAGTGATCCGCTGGAATTTTATCCGATAGCAAACGGCCAGTCAAATCCTCCACTGCTTCTCGCTTGCCCTGCCAAAATGGAGGAATATTCCGACGCAGCAGTAGAATTAGGGAATCTAGCGCTGGGTACACGGAGGATTTTTGCGGTCGCTCCTCTGTTAGGGGGTATGGCTTTGGGTGGGAAGCTGCTTGATTCTTGATTCTGGACATAAAGGGTGACACGCTTCAGCGTTAAGAGCCCCTAGGACAGCCCTTCCCGACGGCTTGCTCCTTCTTAACTTGCAGTGTGGGTTCCGGGTCGTTTGAGGCCCGGCTTGTGATGTAAGAGCCTTAATAATTACCAATGCTATTTTTGGGGGTTCCTTATTATAGTTATAGCATAGTATACCCCCAAACCCTATTCGAATTACTAAGGCCCCTACATTAGGGTAAGCTGAAGGATGCCTTGGGGCGCCAAGGACTTCCGGAGCCTCTTCGGTTGAGGGTAATATAGGGGCCTAAATAGTTATCAGTACTATTTTGGGGGTTCCTTATTATAATTATGGTATAATGGGCCCCAAAGCCCTATTCTAATTATTAAGGCCCCTACATTTTACATCCTGCATTACCCATAGTAGGGAACATGCCATCATTCCCATAGTCTAGGGTCATTAAGGTAATGCAGGATTTACATCATCAGCCGTAGCGTTCAGTCTGCAAGCTCCAGGAGTCCGATCGCAGTGGATTTTCGGCTGCAGTTGCGATTTGCGTTTCTGCCCCCGGGGGTATCTTAACCCTAAATCCTAAACACTATAACCCTAGACTTGAGACCAGTAGCAATAAGGGTATCTTGTGACTTGGGGCACAGGGACGAGGACTCATTCTGATTAGGTGTCAGACCCATCCTCTAAACCTTTCGGTTTTTGCCCTGTGTCAGTTACGAGGCCGTGTGGTTGCCTTGCTGTTTATCGTAGTCC
Organism: Symbiodinium sp. clade A Y106; assembly: GCA_003297005.1. Classification (NCBI taxonomy): domain Eukaryota; class Dinophyceae; order Suessiales; family Symbiodiniaceae; genus Symbiodinium; species Symbiodinium sp. clade A. The sequence goes on along the minus strand of BGNK01000133.1, from coordinate 91,506 downwards.
TGGCAGTGAGTCATTTCTGTTCGGCATGAAGTATGGGACCTTCCGTCAAGAGCTTGCGCAAGAGTCTCGCAAGAGTCCGTGCTTCGTACAGGATGTCCAACGAGACCCAGAGTCACAAATATATATATATATATATATATATACATACATACATACATATGGAGACAGATCAAACGAACTTTTAAATGCTTTCAGCGGCGGCGGAGACTGAACAAGGCTCCAACCTCTGATGCAAACACAGCCGCCGAACTCTGGGTACTCGCAGCCCTTAGATTCTAAGCAGTTGATTTGAAGTTACTTGATTTCGGTTCAAACAATGCCAGCACGACACCTGCGCAATCCTCTCGCAGCCGACGCCGTTGGTAGAGCGTTGAAACTCCTACGGTCCGCAATGCAGGCTCATCTGAACATGGCTTCCTGCTGGTTGGCCTCTTGTCCTGCACTTGAGAGTTCTTAACAGTAGCACGTGCGCGAGCAATTTTTTCAATAATTTGCATTATTTCACAAACTCAAAACATTCACCAACTCAAAAAGTAATTAAGCCGTACAAGCCTACAGTAGAAGCCAGAAAGTTGGGACATCATTATCCTCATGCCCGTAAGGTAAACAAGTCATCCTAAATCCATGTTCCAGCTTGCCGGGGTTCAAGCGACTTTAGTCACATGTCGCTTCGGGTGTCTGGGATGTCGGCAAGTGCAGCTGCTGGAATATGCAGCCTTGGTCGCGCATGCCGGGCAGTTCCGTATCTCCCAAACCAAGCTAAACCTGCAGCAGCTATGAGCGAGACAAGTCCATGACTCAAAAAGAGTATACTTCTAGAGCAAGTCCATGTAAGTTCGATAGAACATGTTTAGTGCCGGTATCCCCTGCAGTCTGCTAGGACATCTTGCGGCCGCATGGCAGTAACTGCATGTAGAGTCTTGAATGGGAGCTTTGCTAATGCCTCTCAAACTTATGGAATCTGAAAGCTTCTCGCTTGCAGCGCTGCGAGTTCAAGCGCAGGGTTCGAGGCTCTGAGTGGTAGATGCTTAGGTCAGGGGTTTGGGAACACGAGGAAGCAACTCAAAGGCTTTCCTTAGGACATGTGGAGGGACCCAAGTAGCAATGGAGCAGAATCGAACAGCAGGAAAGCAATCGTGCAGGTGCGCAGGCTTTGTTCGCGGTCATGGCTTGGGTCTACCAGCCGATCTATAGGAAGCATGTGCCCCAATCGTAAGAAACCACCTTTCAAGCTCGTTTGCAGCCGTTCTCTTTCGGCCGCAAAACCCGACACCCCTAATAGGCCCCCAAAGTCCATAACCCCAAACCGTATTCCCAAAACCCTAAGCCCCAAAACCCCTTAACTCTTAAACCCCAAAGCCTAAACCCTAAGCCTTTTAGGAGCAGCTCAGGAGCTCATCCGGCACCTCGTCTATGACGTGGACGTCAACCTCCGGGACCTGGCGTGCGCACCTTAAACACATCTTCTCAGAGTCGTGATATAAGTCCCGATTATTAAATCACTTGCAGAGAATATAATATAGTTTTGTATAATGTAAGAAATTAAGACTGTATAATAGATTATGAGACAAAGAGGCCTGTAACACGGGCTAATTTGGGATGTGCATGGTTTTCTGCGGTTTTATTTGTACGGTTTCTGTATAGGGGCCTTAGCAATCAGAACACGGTTTTGGGACATTTGATGCTATAGTTGCATTGGGAACTCAAAGGGGATGCTAATTCTATGGCGTGCTATGGGTGGTAGCAGGAGAAGCCCGGTTTTGCAGCACTGGTAGCCACGGTTGTGGTGATGGTGGTGGCCGCGCAAGGGTGTTCCGCCCGTGGCTGCTGTTTCCTAAACACAGTTCTGAGTTCGTAAAGCAGCCGAAGGCTCGTACCTGTGCAAAATTGCATGTCCAGGTACAACCCTGCAAAACATCGTTAAGTAACGCGACAGCTCTCGACATCCTTCCGAATCCTTCAGCACAGGTTGCTGGGCTCGCCACTCCATGTGGAGTTTGTGCGAGCACTTCTTGACTGGACGAAGGCCCGTAGCTCACGGTCAGACCTTCTGATGCCAGGGTGCCGGGTGCATGGCTGAACCATCAAACCAGAACTCGTCATTAGCTGAGAGTACTGGTAGTACCGGAAGTCAGCATTCACGTGGACATGCCCTGTGGTTAGCCTGAAGCGTTGCAACCGAACGCTTAGCGACTCACTACAGTCAGGTATCGGTCGGTATCAGTCTGCTTGAATTTGCTCGGAAACAGTAGCAGTTGCATTTTGCATCTTGCGTGCGTAGCCGAGATACCGCTGTGAGCTTGGCCAGTTTTGGCGAAACTCGGACACCAAGTCGAAGCGAATAAAAGGGTTCCGTTCCAGATTTTGAGCATTATAGAACCCCCAATACTCGAGTAATATATTCCCCCAATACCCGAGTATCACTTTCCCCCGTTCGACCGTAGAGGCCTCGCTCGATGCGCCGCCCCGCCTTGGCGGGCCAGAGATGGAGGAGGTGATGTACTTCCGACCCTTGGGCTTACTATAGGGGCCTAAATGGTTATCAATGCTATTTTGGGGGTTCCTTATTATAACTATGGTATAATGGGCCCCGAAGCCCTATTCTAATTCTTGAGGCCCTATATTATGAGGGGCCCCTGGAAAACTGAGATCATTGCAGAGGTGCCTCAGGTTTCTAGGGGCTCTCGGGTTGGTCTCGTGCAGACGAACTTCAGATGGAGGTCTCAGGCTAACGCCAGGGGCATTACAGGAGTAATTAGCTGTTTAGGGTTTAGGGTTTAGGGCTAACTAGAAGCTGGACAGATAAATCAAGTTTCGGCAGTATCATTGAGGCCTATCATACGAAACCAGGAACAGGTCCCGCAGCCTCACGTTGCTATTCCCTACACATGGCAAGGTGCCATGAAGGGCGGTGAGCTTTATGCTTAGATCATGTCTTTTCGTCTGCGAAAAGCTACGCGTGTAGAGAGGTGGACTAGCGGACTAGCATGGTGGCACTAGATTGGCGGTTGGCAGATATGATAAACGGTATACACATTCGACTTTCGTGAGCGATTCTTGATCGCAGGTGTGCTTGGTATCCGATTGCCCGGTTGTTTTGCCTTCATTTCGACTGACAGTCCGCTTCACGTACTAGCGCCACTATGTTAGCGTGGCTATGATTTCGCTTTTCGGTTTCGGGCTTGGGGCTTGAGGCTCAGTCTTGTGTGGTTTGTATGTGCTGACTGGGTGCTGAAATTGTATGCAGACTCTGGGGTTGAAGCCCTGTAACAAAGTTTAACAAAGCCCTGTTGAAAGGAAACCTCCTGCTTTGCATCGATGCCTTTTTCAGCTTCTGCTTCGAGCCCGTCAGCGAGTCGGATGCGGGCGAGGTTCTGGGGGATTCTGGCTTTGCAAGCTTTGGGCAGGTACTGCCTGCATGCCCGGTGCAAAACGATCTGCGTCAACCAAAGCCAACTGCGCGTGTTACAAAGCCGATCGTGGGCTAGCCACTGGCGAAGGAAGGGCACATGCATCAGGTGAGGCAAGAGTAGGGTTTCTTAACATATCATCCTTGTTGTTCATCTTCTGGGGTGAACACCAGTAACAGTCTTGCAGAGATCAGCAACAGCCACCGACCTTCCCTGTCAGTTAATCTCCGGACTCGCCAGCGACTACTACGCCTACTTCGGTCGGGTCATGCAGATGCAGGTCCGACTTTGGCTTCAGGCTTCACAACAGCATGGTTGGCGGAGTAGTGTTGCTGGGTACGATTTCAGATCCACCGGTACTTGAGTTAATGTCTTATTGCCGACAGTATCACCTCGTGAAGCTCTGATCTTGCAGTCGTTGTGCAGTGCTTCGGTGGGTACGGCAAAAGGCATGCCTACGAAATATATCAAAACATATATGTGGTGTTGCCCGAAGATCTAGCATCAGTACCTTCTTTAAAGCAGCCTCGGCACGCAACTACAGGCACGATATCTTATTCCATGAGCAGTCATGAACGTGGCCGTGGAAGCAGTTTCATCCATGTGTCTTTCCGCGGCTATGCACAGCCATTGCTTCGTGCTGGTGTCATGTTGGTTTTCCTGTAAGCGACTTCATGCAAGTAGGTTCCCAGCCCCGAAATTCGATGGCTTGTCCTCGGGTTCTGTGCGAGATGAAACGCAGTCAGTTGCCTGTAATTAGCTGTAGTGGCACAGACTCGACCTGGCGGATGGTTCTCCTTGCAGTTGGGCACAGGAGCTGTATCGCTAGACACTGCTCAACGGCCGTGCTAACAGAATAAGGTCGGACTCGTTGCATCAACCTGTGCTGTTAGCCATGTAGGTGTGTTTCATCTCCGCCCGGAGCATCGGAGAATATTTCGTCGAGCCCAGATCCAAGTTCCATGGGCGCACAGGCCTCCGTGATGAACAAGAAGTCCTCCAACGTCAAACGATGGAGTATTTCCGAGGCCCGTTGCTCCGTCAAGCAATGGCCAGGAAACCCTTAAACTTGACATGCTGCCATAGAGTCGCACGAATCAATTTCAGGCGCTTCAGAGAGCTTCGGGGACCATAGGTTCTACCAAAGCCGTTTGTTTAAGAATCAAGACCCCCTCGTCTGTGCAGTAGTTGTGAATTCCAGATACTCAGACACAGACTTGCACAAAACCTCCTCAGAACTGTTAAACGGGAGCCCTACCCTTTCCTTTCTGGTTGACACCAGCACGACGAGGGTTTACCGCAACTAATAGCTGTACAAGCCCGAAGCTACACCGAGACATCGCGAAGTCCTTCAATCTGAATGCCTGTGCATGGCCAGAAAGTCGGTAAGCCCGAACCCAAAATACTGAAATACAACCTATGCCAGGAAGAAGCGGATCTTCTGAACGTCGCAGGCTGCTGGTATGAAAGGGTGTTGCTTCCAGAATCACAGCCAAACATGGTGAGTAAGAGACGAGCAGTATCGAAGAACAGTCCTCGCAGCAACAACAAGTTTTAATTTCGCTGGGCTTGCAGACTCAGACGAGGTGGTGTTTTCTGTGGCTCGAGTGTACGGATTTTGAGATCGAAGGAACTGCTCTGCATTTGGATGGAGGCGGTACCGCTTGCGCACTGAGTCCTTTGCGGGGTTGCAATATCTTTTGATTCACCTATGGCCTTGACCCGACAACATAGCCAAAAAGCCGCACCATCCCCAACGCCATGAAGACCTATCATATCGAGTGTTGAAATGTTCAAAGGTGTCTCCACTGTTTTTGTTCCAGCACCACGAAGAAATCAAGACTCCCGTTGGAAGCACAATCCTGCATGTCGCTCTTATCTTTTCAATGCTATGAGGAGAACCACACCCTATCGTTGAGACCTTCAAAATCCATGGCCTCCTTTGTCAAACGAGTCTCTCGTACACATTCATCCCGACAATATTTTGGGATGTTGCGGGAACATATTCCAGCGAGTGCTGGGATGTTGAGAGCGTTCTGGCACTGTCCGGAATAGCCCAAACCACCCCGCCACCTGACCCGGACTTGAATTCATGGGTTTGGAATTTGAAATTTTCTGCCCTTTGCTCAAAGTCCGGTCCGTACGACAGCTGCAGGAGCCCGCGTGCTGCAGATCACCTCGGGAGAAGCCGACAAGGCTGGCTTTGTTTCCTGCACGCACTGCTACTTCTGCTGCTGCTACTACTGCTGCTGCTACTGCTGCTGCTGCTGCTCCTACTACTACTACTACTACTAATACTACTGCTACTGCTACTACAACTACTACTACTGCTACTACTACTACTGCTGCTATCGCATCTTTAGCTGTGGCGTTGTTTGCAGTGCTACAGCCATTGCTCACACATAGCTTTTTGCCTGTCTCTGTTCGTGTAGTTGACCGACGAGCATGACATGGTTATGGTGAGGATTATGGCCGTGTTTTCGGATCTGCATTACTCAACATGGCTTTCGGGATGCCGTTGTGCTGATGACCGAAGATGTTCCAAGGCGTACTTCAGCTACGCTTCAGGTGTGTGTATGTGTGTAGCCCAACTGCTCTAAATTCTGCCAAAGTGATGTTGAGTCATCCTTTGCGCAACAGGAGATCCACGCCATGACCACGCACGTCGAAGCCGTTCCTGTGCAAATGACTACGGTTGCAGGATATAAGCTCCTTTTGACCTTTGTGGAAGGATGCCAAGACCAGTCAACGACTGCTTGTCCCCCCCCGCCGAAAAGCTTGCTTGCGAGGAATTGAGGGTCCCAAAGCGAAGTGCTAGCTCAGATTCGTTTAACATGTGGATGGTAGCCTGAGTTGCTGTGTTGGGAACGTTTAAACACCATAGACAGCCAAAGAACAAGGATCAGAGCGCGACTTCCGAGACAGAAGCACAGTGGCGTTCCATGCTGCAGGCCAGTCCTCAATGATCCTGATTCCTACGCTCCTGGCAGTGGCTCCTTTCGTAGAACTGGTGTAGGAAAAATCATTGCAGCAGTTTCGGAAAACACTGCTGTAGGAGTTGCAAGGTTTTTCGTGGCTTCGCATGCGACACCGGCCTGAAAGCCTTCATGATTGTCCTTCAGATCATGTCCGCTAACCTTGGCCACCCGCTCCTACGACGTTACGCCTTGAACGACATAGCTCTGCTCATTCAGCTGGCCGAGCTTGTAGACCTGACAAGAATCCGGCGTGAAAGCTGCGGACTCCCTTAGGGAAACCTCAATCCGGACGGCCAGGAAGTTGATACAACCTGCCGTTTTGGCTAACACGATCTCGGACGTCAACTAACTCAACACCTCAACATAGCTCAAGCCTGAAACCCCTGCAGTGCTGTAAGAGTCCGATGCGTGGGGCGCCCGCTAGCCGCAAAGGGATTCTGGCTCCAGCTTTCCTCTCGCACCTCAGCGCTTTAGCCACAATGGTCGCCACCCAGATGCGAAAGCCTCTTGGCTGATCTATAATCACGGGCTTGTAATCTTCAATCGGAATGTCACGACATGCAAAACTCCGCCCAACGAATGATACGTTGTAGGATTATGCCAGGAATGCGCTGAATCTCTAGGCTTTGAACACATTAAACGCTTTAATGAGGGTTGGAGGCATAGGGTGAAGGTTTAAACAAGCAATCGACAGAACAAATATAGAATGACGTGCATTGTTACATAAAACTATCCGCTGAATAGTGGCAGCTTAGCAAATGCAATCGGTATTGGTATGCCTAGCAGGCTAGCAGCCTGTAGCAACATCGGGCACATGATGTTGATAGAAACACGGTTTTGGGGGATTCATGACGAATCTTGGGCACCTGTGGGCCACAACTGGCCAGGGGCAGAGTTTCCGGTTTGCCGAGTACTTGGCTGGAAGTCCTGTGTTTTCAGGTTGCGTTTGCTCCCGGCAGCTCTCGCCGTTGCGGCGGTGGTTGCCCCGTGCTTCGTGGCGGCGCCGAGCAAGAGGCACGGCACGATTCGGGATTTCGTTCGAGGTTTGGTGTCGGCTTGGGGGAGTTGCGGTGTCGTGCTCGGAGATGCATGGGGTAGTTGCAGTTGGGACGTTAGATTTAGCGACAGGCCATATTGTTTCGTTACAGGAAATCGGGTTCATGGAGGGTTGCTTATGGTCTTGGTGACTTTCGGTCTTTCGCTGATCAGAATTACAAGGGCTGTCAGCTTGGAAACAAGCGAGGCTTGCCAATGAAAGAGTGTTTCTTTCAATCGCGGGGTTCAGCAAATTTCAGTGACTCGGCCCGTATTCTTAAAGAGTTTCGCACCATATATTATGTTATGTTATTATACTTATGAGACCTTATTCTCCAACGCCGAGGAAAAGCGCAGAGGTTCCTGTGGCGCCGCTGGCCGCCGGCATGGCAGTTCTCTCGAACATCGAGGTTCCGAGCTGTCCGAGCTTTCTGGTTTAGGATTTCACAGCTTGACTCCTCCGCCAGGCGGCTTGGGGATCGGTGCTGCATGTCGGCCTGTCGGCCTTAGTCAAGATGATTGCAGGTCGTAGAGTGGCTAGACTTGAGTCCAGAGCAAAAAGGGCTCTAGGCAGTCTGGGGGACCGGATCTCAGAATCATCAATGACCGAGTGTTCAAGCTTTTATGGGCCTCAGGCAGGCTCATCCGCATGTAGTTCGAGCATCCTTGACACCCTGAATGCGCTTATTCAACAATGGAATCTTCACAGACCCTTATATATACACGTATTGTGTGTATATGTATGCACATGATGTCATAATGTGCATACATATACATACTCACGCATATATCTATACATGTATATATATATATATTCATACATCTCTGTATATGTGTGTATATATACATATATATATATATATATATATTTCTATGTATATATGTATAGACATGCAGCTCCAGCCTGGAACCTTTGTCTGCCTTCCGGAGGCGGCTTATGCTGCGTTGCCACCGCTGGAGGTGGGCCACCCTCGTTTCATTTCCAAGCTGCATGTATATATATATATATAGATAGATAGATAGATAGATAGATAGATTCTCGTTTTGTATATTACCTTAGTTTAAAGGTTCGCCTGACAAGCAATGAACAAATGCAGGATGTCACGCTCAAGAGCTTTATCGCGTTGTGCAGCATGCTCGCGAGACGCATTCGAGACGGTTTTACTAGCGGACTTTTTAGCGCACCTCGAGGAATTTGGAATTAGGATGTTTTGGAGTGGCTAATAGGTTGTAATTACATCGTAACGTTGACGACCCTTAATTCAAGGGCCCAGGACCAATGATTTATGGCTTTTATTCGATCCCCTGATGCACTGGCCACGTCTTCAGGGGGTCACATTGAGCATGTAAATGCTTACTTGCCCCTGTCCGGAGGGGGTACGGGGTAGGGCCAAAGGCCCCAGGCACGGAGCATTTTTGTGAATTTGGGTGTTGTTTGCGTTGTTTCTACTGTACAACAGATAAAAACGTTGGATTTTTGGCGGGGTCGCTGGGGAGGGAGGGGCCCCCCCCGCCACCCACAACAAACTTCTCCCCGCTGCACCAGAGCATTTTCGAGGCCTCCCGTCTCAAATCTGTACAGGCTGAACTACAGAATTGCAAGCCTCGCATCCAACATTCTGGGCTTTGAAGGAAGTGCCGCTCGAGGAGATCGGACAGACACGGCAGGGGCAGCTTCGTCTGCATCATGGGGCGTTGCTTTCGATGTTGCGGTTGTCGGCTTCGAGTGGCTGTTTAAATGGGCATGGAGCCGCTGAAGCCCGAGCAAGCAGTAGATAATGTCATAAGGCCCATGCCGTCTTGCAGAACGGCTAGGCTTTGGGAGTTCACTTTGGCCCGGCGACTGCTTGATTTCACTACCCCGTTCTCTTTTCTGTCGTGGGTGAATCTGACTGCTTTCGGCTTTACATTTATATAGGTTTCGAGGGGGCACGAGGGTTTCGTGTCACGGGGCCGCGCAGTATGAAGTTTCTGACATGCTCATGGCATCAGTCCGGGGCATCAAGGTCATTCAAGGTCGGCAGTTAGCGGTTTACGGTTTAGGGCTTGTCATAGTCACTTAGTTGGTTGCATGATTTGGGAAATGAAGTAGTGTATTCTGTTTTGGTGTCGTGTGGAGCAAGGGGGGTTTGCATATTTGCCTTGTGTGGCTCACCAGCATCTTGGAACGTGGAACTGAGCACTTCACCCTGAAGGCCCTGAAGCGAAGATCCAGTTTGGACATCCTACAAACCCTACTTCTCCGTGTCGACAAACCGTATGCAGGATGCGAATTTACAAGCATGCAGCCATGCAGGAGGCAAACAAAAGTCTCCCCACCCCACGCCCCCCTAAAGTCCTCCATGGCAAGACGCAGCGAAGGATGTTGGACAAGGAGTCCGACACCTTCATGGGCACCCCGGACGCTGACGTGTGCACAGCAGGATGTAGGAGTTTGACAGTCTTCAGGTTTCAGAACCAAATACATGTTGTGTGTGCCTTGATTCGCGATTGATGTGATGACGAACAGACATGCATCCCACGGCTTTTCAGGCATTAGCTTCCCGATTTGGCTGTTTGTGATCGGCGGCGCCGTGCTTTGGGCGCCCTGGCTGGGTTTGGGAGGTTTTGGAATCTGCGTCCCAGCTTCTCAAAGCCCTGCAGAAGCCAGGCTGTGATGACTGATCCCTTCAAAGACACCCCTTTATGTGACTTCATGTATTTGGTGAGTAACTCTTCAGCAGATGCTGTTGCGTTAGGGGCCGGCACCCAGGCTCTGACGTGGATCCTGAGCATCAAGCCCGCCAAGGCCGGAGTCGCATCGCAGAGAGCAAGACGTGTGAGGTAGGAGTTGGAGCCTTTTCAAAGCTACGGACGGAGATGGGCACGATCCCAGACTACCTCAAGCCCAAAATTTGCAACCCTAAATGTAGGCCCAGAGCGCGAAGTGCATATCTCCTGCAAGGATGCGGAAGGCACCTACAGGACCTACATCGGAGCTGGTGCGCTGCCTCCGGATCCCTGGAATCCAGATCTGGGATATCCGGGTCTTCGAGGTTCGTTTAGGCGAATGCTTGCTTTTTTATTTGCGGTGCTGAGTCCAAGCTCATGTTCAGGGTTCGGGGTGTAGGGGCTTAGGCTCAGGTTGAGGACTTCGTTTCAGGCATGGCCAAGACACCACAGGTAGAATCCATTTCCCTCAGCAGGGAATGTGATCCTGTGCTGGTAGGCCCTGACAACGAGTGCGATTGCTTGAGCTTTTTACAAACCGGGACCCAGATGATACCCTCAGGACGTGTTTGTTCAGAGCGCTTGTGCACTTTGGAGTATATAGTCTAACCAAATCTGAGAAAAAAGAGTTCTTGTCTAATCTACCATAGCATAATATTGCACAAAACAATGTATTACAGTCCAATATAGTCTAGTCGAAACTAGTCGAACATAATATAATAGAATATATTACAACACGAATACAATACAAGACAATAAAACATATCATAAAAGTAGAGCATGCTGCAATACAACATTATACTCATACAGTACAATTTACGACAATTTGGTATCAGATAGCCTGGTGTAATTGAACTATTGTTACGTTGTGATGCCACACAAATGTAAAGGGATGTAATGAATTGTAACGGGACGCAGTATATTACTGCAACTGAATACCTGATTTCTACTATATTGATCGCATCGGAGCTAAGGACGGATTCACCAACCCTGCTGACCCCCGCGTGGTGGAAGAGGCGGGAACGGCGAATTAGTGGGTAATCATTTAGTGGGTTTTGGGTTTAACGTGCAACATCGGATGGGTTGAGGGTTTAGGGTGCAACATCTGGTTTTGTATTGAGACGCGAGTACCCGTTGTGCCGCGTAACTTGACGTTCCGAGTTGTCACTATGCAACAGCTTCAGATACGGCCCATACTCACAGTGCAATCAGCTCTCCAGATTTGTGGCTCCATGTGAGTGCTTAATTAAGATTTTTTTCAGCGCTGAGAGAGAAGCTTCACTCCGAGCTCATCCCTGCGCAGTTGGCGGATGAGGATGATGAGCTTTACAGCGACGAGCTGCGACCCGGTGACGCCAAGGTGGGATGTTTGTGCTGGGCTTTGCTCTCAATCGGCATTGCAATTAGGCTTGGAGCCAAGGAGCTTAACGAAGTCAAGTCTTTTCCGATTCTTGCGCTCGGAGCTTGAGTCAGTTGTCAGGCTTGTCGGATGAGGTTTCGGCAGCACATGACTAGCACATCTACCATGGACGGCATCCCGACAGTTTAACCTTTCTGCACAATGCAACTGAATCTTGTTGCAGCCGTCCTGCTGGAGGGCTCAGGCTCAGGAGCTTTCAGCAGGTGACCCTTTGTTCCAGGCTGTGCCTTGCTTCCCTAGCGGACAGAGCCTCTTTGCTTGTAATCGTGCTACGCATGCGAAGCTCAAACCACTCATTGGCTAAGAACCATCCTACTTGTAGAGTTTCGATTCTTCCTGACCTCTAAACTAGACCATACCATGGCACTCAGGCGTTCCAACGGCCAGAATCGCCTTAGAACTCGAGTGCATATGCAACCCGTGACGGCGGTTTATTGTGGCATATTGTGGTCGTTTGCGGTGAATAGCCCCCATCCCTAAATGCAAGAGACGCAGGGCAAGCGGGCCGCCAGCTCTGCCATCGTTTGAAGAGGTGCCTCCCGCGGACAGACCCTTGTAGACAGAGACCTCAGTCTGATGCTTCTCTGAACACTCAACTAAGATTCGGGACCGCGGTAAATTGAAGGGTGGGGTTCCATCAACGTAGTGTTCTTCAATGTGTTCTTCTTGACTTTAACATCCATATAGAATCCAAAGAGAGCCCTAGCAAACGCCCTAGGCCCCATTCCAAGCTCTTTATGTGCGCACTGCTGCTGAGTCCGGGTCGGGAGCCCTTGCACTTCTCATGAAGCGTTTGTTTTAGGTTTTGTCGAGGGTTCTGATGGCCGTCTCTGCATGAGGGGAGGTTCGGGAGTGTGCAATGCGCAGCAGGCTAAGCTCTCGACCTTTAGCTACTATTGATTCACGAAGGCACTTTGCTGCTCAGTGCAGGTGCAGATGCGCTTGCTTGCAAGTGCGCCGGGTCTCGCCATCGGATGCTGCTGAGCCTGGCTTGCTGATGTTCTGGCTGTCATAAAATGCCTATAGTGCATAGTATCGAATTTCCTGGTTCTCAGCGTCAGTGGCTCAGAGGACTCGCAGCCTCCTCCGACACAGATAATTTCCTTGTTGTCTTTTTTCGCTACCGCTTGAGCCCCTTCGCAGGAAGAAGACCTCGGCTTGTGATCCATTTAGCAGGTCGCAAGACGCAGGGCAAGTCTCCGAAGGTTTTGTTGTTGTTGTTGTTGTCCTTAGTCCTTGTCCTGTGCGAAGGAGCATTTTCTAAGCGTGGCATGCTCACATGCATTTGAGCTAGGCCTGTGCAGCAGTTTCACGCGCCAAGCCCGATTTTAATTTTCGGCCAGCACAAAGCCAAAGCATTGAGATCCCGTCTCAGTATCGACACAAACACAGAGTTTAGTCTGGATGTGTGCCCCTGCATGATCCTGCAATATCCTCCTACATGTGTGTAGCTCACCACAATAGTAGAAATATCTCTGTGACGCCGTTCAGTGTTACACACCGCATCGTACTGGAAGATGGTTGTAACCACCTTCGCATCCTCCTTGACCCCTAGCTGGCTTTAAGCGTAGCACGCCTGAATCGACGTTGCTGGCGCAACCTGAGCTAGGCTTCCGACCCATCTGAGACAGCTGGTCAGGGACCACAAGTTGTCAGATGCAAAAGGCTGCAAAAGCATGGCCGTGCATTTCTTTGCCGTGCTGCATGGACTCTTGGTGTAGCTGCACGAGCCGGGTGCAGGCTTTTCGCAGCGATCCGCGGCTGTCCGAGCGCACCTCGCTCAAGCAGCTCCGAATGTGGGAGTGCAAGCCAGCGAAGTCATGCAACATCAAGCAAGTGCGAGAAGATAGCCGAAGAGAGAGAGAGAGATGGTTTGTCATTGCTTTCACGGTTGTATTTGGCGTCCTTATCTGAGGTCTCCAAGATGAAGACCAGTACCTGGGGCGCCGCGGTCGCAGTTTTCGTAGCTCCCCTTGTTCTGGCATCTTGGGATGCAGCCGTCGGACAGAGGGGGGGCGGAGTGACGCCACGGCGTTCAATACTCGCAGATGCACTTGGCGGAATATAAGCGTCATACTGCTTGGAAGGCATAGAGCCAGTGAAATGCCACAGGCACAGCTTTGGAAGGCGTAGTTGTGGAATCTAACTTTGACATGTGTCGGGCATATACGGGAAGTCCCAGAACCCATCGTTTGTCCGTGACCGAGAGTTAAAACAGGCCGATCGCCGGGAGCGAAGTTCCTGAAGTGATCTAAACCCTATAGCACTGGCAAAACACCCTTGTGATCGGCACCACCGTGGAACTTTCAGAGACAGTACAACCACTACCCTGCCTGTTGAGACTGCTGTTGCTAAATGCAGAAAACAAAAGGTCACAAGCGCATAGACGACACTCGACTCAAATGGAAATGCAAGTTCAAGCTCCGAGGTGCCATTATCAGCTCTATGTCTCGAACTACAGAATCTCAAACTCGAAGTATGCCGGACAGATGCTATATGATATGCAATCAGGAAAACTCATCGGTGAACTGATGAACCATCTAGTCTAGCACAGGCAAGGCTGCGAAGCCTGAAAGCCACTGTAACAATACAATAGCCACAAAGTCATGCTTTGGATTGCGCACTTTTTCAGGCGCATCATTAACCAGATCGGCTCACTCACAGATCCTGATCAGGCAGACTACGCCCGATCCTCAGCCTCAGCCCTCGGGCCTGGAAAGTGTGAAGGTCACGACATCACGCCCATCGAAGTTTCAGATTTCGGAACAGAAAGCTCAGATTCATACTGCATCAAATTTGGACTCTTGTAGACTCTGGACCAAGCCAGACTTCGCAACGTTCACGAAGTCGCTGGTTTGGCCGGTTGCCCTCTCTTTTTCTCTATGTCTCTCTGTGTTTCGCTCTCTGTTTGATTTCTCTCTCTCTCTCTCTCTCCCCCCCTCCCTCCCCTCCCTCGCTCTCGCTCTGGCTCTCGCTCTTGCAGGCAGGTGTGAAGGTGGGTCTGGGCATGAATGTTATATTTAAACAAGCGATGATGGAAGATGGGGTTGTGTGGGGTGGGCGGGGGTTAGTTCGTGTGTTGGGGCCCAGTCGCATTGCAGCAATGATACGATGATATTATTTTTGTTGCTGATCTCCATCGAAGCACTTTTGGCGTTCCTGTTCATGCCAGCTGTGCGAGCATCTAGGTGCCGACAGGATGTCACTGGCCGATGCACCACAACTACATGCCAACAGACTAATTACTTTGACGGCAGCGTGGACTGAGCCAGGTGCGGTACCTACCTACAGATTTACATGGCAGTCTCCCAGATGGCGCATCGCGGATTCCGATTCAGCCTGGGTTAATTGTTGGGGTAGTTCAAGGAACGTGGCGATTCTGCCAGTTTTATGTAAATAACCTGTGCGACAGTTTTGCAAGTCACCCTCTCAGTGTGTCCGTCTAGACTGCCCCGAGCCCGTTGGAAGTCGCGCCATGATGCAGCAAGGTCGACTTCCGACGAAACATCATCACCTGTGAGGATGTCCTGAAGCAGATCATGTGCCACCAGGCAGGCCAATTGTCTGGGGCTGGAGGAGCACTGGAGTCGAACGAATATCTTGCAGCGTTAGGACGTCGTCGGCCTCAATTACTTCTGATTTCTGCGACTGGGGTTTGCTTCTGCACGCGAAGTTTGATCTGATCTCCTCCTCATCATTTCGAAAGCCTATCGCAAGACCTCCAGTTCAAAGGACATCCAGGAACCCACCGTTGACCTTTGAACACCGAAAATCCTGATGAACCAATATGAGGGTTTGAGAAAATCAGGGACTCTGATATGGAATCCTAGATAGTAGGATCCATCATATAGGAACCCCCTAAGAAGACCCCTGGTTTTCTGAAACCCCCATGTGCGAATAGGTTTACCTTCAGAAAGATCTCGGCTCCCTTCGGCGGGTGCAGCGCCTGCTTTCAGGCCCATGTGCTTGGAGATTTCTGTGCAGGGCTTAGTGTGCTCTGACATTGGGGTTTCGATGTTGAAAGGTTCTTAAATATAGATTTCGAGATTGTGGGGTTATAAGGCTATGGCTGTGTATGCTGGAAAAAGGTGGGTTGCGGAGCATGTTTGACACTCCCGATATGGCAGAAGTGATTCGCCAGCACCGTCGGTTGACATGCTGGCCAGGGGTTATCTTGAGTTCTTGTACAACCCGCTTCGCTTTGCAAGACCCGGAACGTCATTATCCTGAGTGCAGGTGGTGTGCCAGACTTAAAACTGTTACTTGTTATGACATAGGGCCCAAGTCCTCCAGACGTCTTGGATGGGCGTAGTTCTTTAAATTAGGGTCCCTTTTAGGGTCTTTTTTGTAATGGCCTTGGTGCCGTACTATTTTGGGGACCTAACAAAGGACCCGTCTTCAGATGTGCTGGCCCCCGCCAGTAAGTCAAAAAAATTGGAGAACTATCCATGGAGGCATGATTTCTTCGGCTCGAGATTCTGGCGATCCCTCGGCTGTGCAGAAGGCGGCGTTCAGGGCACGACTTGAGGCTGAGCATGCTGCGCGAATAGTAAAAAAATTATGATCATGATAGCAATGATGATGATCATCATCATCACGTTCATCAGTGATAGGAAGAGTAGCTTGTCACAGGACTCGGTCCCCTCTTGGAGACAGTCAGGACTACCCCCTCAGCGTGAAAGCGAAACGAACCCCACGTCTCTATGACCGACGGGATCTAAAAACACAGAAGCGTCTTACCTGCGATGTAGTGTTATCCGCGTCTCACGATGACGTCTTGGCATAGGTTCACCGGTCCATTGTGGAGTCGGGTGCGGACCTGAGATTGTGAACCCAGGTAGTTGCGCAGGTGTGGAGCAACAACCATGTAAAATCGGGGGAGTTGCTCGGTGAAGCTCTACTGGTAGCAGCCAGAAACCATCCTGGAACTTGAGATCCGAGGCATCACGCAGCTGATTGTGCAAATGTTGGACGACCAGGTGTTTGTGGGAGCCCCTGCCTCTCGGCTGCTTATGACGGGCCAGCCCCGGGGTTTTGCCGGTCGGATGAATTTGTAGTTCGAGTTTGACCGGAAGTCATCGGGCAGAAGTCATTGCAAAGCAAGGATGTTGGAACCTTGTACTATAGGGCCCTTTGATAGTTACCAATACGATTTTGGGGGTATAATGGGTCCCACAACCCCATTCTAAGTATTAAGGCTCCCATATTATAGGGCTTGCAGCATGCATGCTTTGGTCTGTCCAGACCTGGCTTATGCAGACTGTCAGGCCATGGCTGCTCAAGGAACAGAGTGCCATACTTGCTTAGATCGCCCTCGCGCGAACTTTGCGGGTTTTGATGTCGGTGGAGGAATTTGCCGGCGTCGTTGCTGTTTCTCGTTGGGAGGTATGCAAATCGTGGCTTCTGAAAGACGTAAGACCAGTGCTCAATCTGTTAGACCAGAAACCGCCGCAAAGCCTACGATCTCAGGAAGATGTCACCGATGCCGCATGGCAGCTGCTGATCGATGTCCTCTGCGAGAAGAGGACCTGTAAACCCAAAAGCGTGCCGCCCCGTCCGTCCCTTCAGCAGAGAATATAGAGGCTTACTCCTACATTCTGCGTCTAGGTATCCGTGTTTAGGGGTCCATGGTTCGATGTTCGCGTGTCGTCACACTTGCCTCGGTCCGGCTCTGCTCTGCATTTCAGAGACACTCACGTTAACAAGTAACAGCCCATCTAAAACTCTGCAGCTTGAAGCCCGAAACGGTTTGAGCCGAGTTTCGAAGCCTTCATATATACCCTTCATACCCTTCATATTACACCCTTCATATAGGCTGTCGGTTCTGCGTCCTGAAGGAGTGCCTCGGGTGTGCAGCAGGTGAGCAAAGCGGTGCAGCAAAGCATCCTTCAAGTCTGCAAGACAGGTGGAGGGTTTCGGGGGGTTTAGGGGGTTTAGGGCTTAGGGGTTTAGGGGGTAGTCCTCAAGCCCAGTAGCAAAAAGGGGGTTTAGGGTTTAGGGGAGTTCCAAAGGGGTCCGATTGTTTGGCGAAAACCGCACATTGAGAGTCGTACTGAGGTCGTACTGTCGAGGGTTCTTTTGCCAGCATGGCACGCGTCCTTCCGGGCTCAATTTGGTGTGCCATCTGCGCGATAGCCCCGATATACTTGTGCTAGACTATATCCCAAAACCTATTCTAAGTGCAAAGGCGCATAGACTAAGGCCCCGAACCAGCTTTGCAGTTGAAGCCCTGTGCCTTGGAGGCGTGGATGCGGGCATGTTCGAGTCCTTTCGGGAGATACTGGGCATCGTCATTAGCAGCTCGGCTGAAGGAAGCCCTGAGGGTTCCGACCCTTTCAGTAAGTCTGTCAGATACCGTGTTTGGAGTATGACATACGAATGAACAAGCCCTACTCAACTCCATGTTCTCAGCATTTTCATCATCATCCTCAGCTTGGGAAGTCCAAAGAATGCTCTCCAGGCGTTTGCTTTCATGGGAGGGCTAGTGTTACAGNTCAGGTTTTGGTAGGCTGTCCACATAGTGTCGAAAACGATAACGTAACGATAACGACTTTGCAGCAAAAAGTAGGCTTGGCAGTCCATTTTCCAAAATACCTCCGACAGAGAAGCGGTTCGGTGGAGAAGGTCTGTTGGAAAGTGGCTTACAGCCTTACGAAAGCCTTTCTCAGACCTCCGGAATGCGCTCCAGCCTGCAAATATGGGTTTTATACAAGAGTAGTAGCCTCTGTCCCAGNCAATGTCACAAAGCATGCAGTTTAGCCTGACTGGCCCGCGATAACGTGAAATACCAAAAACGATAACCTATGTTGCTAAGCCGCGGGAGTAGTCTTCAGTTTTGCCGCGCGCTCATGTGTCTTGTTCCACAAACTCAGGCCATGCATCTAGGACATGCAGCAGCTGACGGGTTCACGACGAAGGCAGAAAAACTGCGGCGGAAAATCACAGCAAGCTAGTGTTACCCCGAGATTCGGGAGGAACAAGAGAAGCACCTTGAGCTCGCCCTTTGGGGAAGCTGAAGCAAACGAGCTCGGGTAGATGCGCTTAAATTCCACTGCAAGACGGTAATTTGCAGCTGACACGATCTGTGTCCCGTGCAGCAAGCGGACTGGCTTGTCGCTTGTAGCGTGCGGTGCTTTTCTACCACAGTGCATCGGCTGTTTTTTCTTGCCTAGTTCGCTGTCCTTCTGCACTGGCTCTACGCCGAAAAGTCAAACTTGTGGCGCTGAATTTGGTAGCTGTGCCATGATAGGCAACATCCTGCAAGAGAGCGCAGAAACAGTGCAGGGTATGTTGCAACATCTATTTCTGGCATCTGTTCTTCAGCAACCCCAGTCACTTGTCGGAATGGCATTGCACTGCCGAGGCAAGTCCAAGGCAGTGCGCAGCCTGACTCTTGGCATGGAAGTGTCACCTGTTCAACCGGATACGGAAACATCCGGAACAGATGATCCTACATTGTTTGCTTCTAGATTCTAGGCCCGAGGCCCGAGGTGATATTCAAGATAGCCATGGGCTGAATGCTTGCCACGGCTCCCGCCAAAGTATCATCGCTTTCGGCTTTTCCGGTTTTAGGAGTCCTTGGTTTCGGCATGGCAGTGCTGAATTGCGCGAGCTTTTAGTTTGGTGGTTGTTGAGATGCAGGCCTCTATGTCACCCAATCCTTACTCTCACAAGGCTGCGGCGACCTAGAATCTAGCTCAACAAGGCACCCGCATCCCCTCCAAAAACCCATCCTTTCGAGCATGATTCCTGAGCCTGACTTAATTCAGCATCTAAACCCCAACATCTCTAACAACCTCCAACTTGTGAGGAAGCTACTCGCCAAGCTGAATCCGGAGGAGCCCTCGAATGTGCTCAGAGTGTGGGTTTATGAATTTGATGGAGTATCGGGTGTGCAGGGTGTTGGGTGCTGGGCTGCCATCTATCATCCCCCCGGATACAGTTCGAACTGCATGGAAATAGACTTCAGGCTTCGGCTGGAGTCCGTATCGTTGGGATCACAGGCAAAAGCAACCAAGAGAGCTTAAGGTTGGAGGTCTCAGGGTTTAGGACTTGGATGTGGAGAGGCAGTGGCATAGAGGTCATTAGTCTCAAGGGCACCCAGATCCGCTTATCATGTTGCCACGCCTTGCTCGACAAAGTCCGCCATTACGCTCGACTGGTTGATGTTGATGGGGCTGACGTGACAAAATTTCGTTTTTTAGCGAATGTGTACCCTGGAGCCTCAGGCTCGGGCGCATACAAGATTTTCATCGGAAGATGGCACAGATACATATGCTCGTGCATGTATGCCATACATACAGGCATCCATGCGTGCATGCATGCGCACATACACATGCACATGTCTCGGTGCTGATGTGGAAGCGTTTGTATCTGGGCACCTCGGAATAAAACCGGAGCCCTGACCCCCAATCTATACCTCGAGACGCACGTTTCAGAGAGGAGCAGCGCCAAATTGACGACCTGAAGGCAGCCCCGGATAGGAGTACGCAGGGCTTGCATGTTGCTGGTTGAGGCTGAGACTTGCTGCTTGAGGTTTCTTGCGAAGAGGGTCGGGCATGCGAAGTCGGGTTCACTTACAGGCGTTTCCATTCAAAGACTGCTGCAATGGTTTCGTCCAAGGATCGGGGTAGCTCCTAGATGTCACCAAATAATGCAGGATTGGGGCTTCTAGCGCCAAATAGCTTCAGCAGTTAAGATGTGCTACTTCCGGCTGCTTGGTCTTGTCTTTCCAAGTTCGTTGTCAGCAAGGAGAGGTATCCTCCACCAGGCCTGGGTGGCTATGGGGGCCTTAATAATTACCCCTTAATAATTAATTTACCAATACTCTTCATTATAATTGTAGTATAATGGGCCCCCAAAGCCTATAATTATTAAGGCCCCTATATCACTTGAAACAACGGGCATCTTCGGGGCCCGCCTGCTTGGCCGGCGGGAACTCCCTGCGCTCCACACCGTAAGCATAGTCAGACCAGTTGTAAGGGACTCCGAGAATCCTTTCCGAAGCGGTTTGGGAGGCCAGCATGAAGGATGCAGTACGTGCCATGGAGGCGTGGAGCTCTGATTAGGTGAAGCTTTGGGGTGTTGGAGATTCAGAAGCAGGTGCTGCAGAGTGTAGTGCCGGGTACTTTGTGCTTTGAGGTTTCGAGCTTTCCTTGTAAGGTTTAGCCTCCGAAACGTTTGGGCTACGTACCCAAAGCATGCCAAAGCCCTTCATCGCCTTTTTGCTTCGCGAGATTGCCAAGGGAGCGTAAACCCTACAAGCCCCTAAAACCGATGCCGGGCTCATTGCCAGAAGCCACTGCTGGCCTTATGTGAGTGTGAGCGTCTAAACTCAGCCGGAGACCGTAGACCTGCAAGCAACAGAGCAGAGACTTTTTTGTGGGGTCCACGTGTCGTGAGGCTTTGGAGGCTAAGTTAGTTGGCACCGTAAGTGCTTGGATGCTCGGCTAGTTCCGGATTGAGGCTGGCAGGCCATGCAGGGCACCCACCTTCAACTCAGAACATCGCTGTTCCAAAGCCGGAAATTTGAGTTTGTCCTGGCTTTGCAGATCTTGCATCTTCATACGGCCATACGGCTGCGGTGGTGGTAGAAGGGGATCATGTTAGGGATCTGATGAATCCGGCGATTGGGCCCCCGGCTCCGAGGCCATGCGGCTCATGGTGGAGGGCCACTTCTTCCCCATGCAGCAGCACCGGGGCTCCGACAGCTCTTGCTGTTGCTGAATGATCTTTTAGGCTGAGGCTAGGATGGAGTCTAGGACCCATGATCAGGCTTCAGGGTGGAAATTACGTTGTTGCGTCGGGGCTCGAAGTGGGATGATTTGAGAGGCGATCGGGCTTCCGAGCTTGGCTTCGACTTCGAAGTTCAAGAGTTTTGGACCCGGTGAATTTAGTGCGGCCCTTGTGGCGTTTCGGGCTTTTGAGTTCTTGGAACATGCTGTAACTTACTGCAGCATACTACTCGGCTTTCGGTATGTTTGGGGCTGAAGACACCAGGCTCAGGGGCTTGCAGGCTTGAAGAGATTGTCGTCTAGGTGGAGGTTGCTGATGCTTGTGGGCTTCTGGAAATGCTGGTTGAATTCTGAATGTTGCCGTGATCCCTCCTTTATCCACAGACCGTTTCGAGCATGGATCGAAGATGGAGACCCCCCAAATGCTGCGTCGGATAGCTCTTGGACTCCGAATTATCTGAGGATGTGTTTGTGTTTCTTGGTGTTTTTTTTTTGTGCTTTTTGCTTTCCTCTGCTTTTCTGCTTTCCTCTGCTTTTGTGCTTCTCTGCTTTTCTGCTTCTCTGCTTTTCCGCTTCTCTTGCTTCTCTGCTTTTCTGCTTCTCTGCTGCTGCTTCTCTGATTGTTTAAAGTTTTCGCTTGCTGCTCTTCCCTGCCTTGATTGCTTGTTGTTTTTTCTTGTTGATTGCTTTCCTCTGCCTTTGCTTTCCTTTTGCTTTTGAGCTTTTGTGCTTCTCTGCTTCTCCGCTGCTCTGCTTTAACGCTTTGCTTTCGTACTCTTACTATTACTTTCTCCAACACGCAAGAGGAAATCCCTTGCCTTTCTCGCCTTCGAAGCCCTCTTCGAAGGGGCCCCCCTGGTTGCAAATGGGGGGGAACCCGCCCGCTCTCTTAAGCCGTGAAGAAATGAATAAAACACGTCTTCTCCAACACATAAGACGGAGAAAGCTACACGAAAACGCTTGAGGGGGTTAGAAGCGAAGAAAATCATGAATGAAACGTCTTCACCGACAGACAAGAAGGCGAAACCCAGACGTATTCGCTGGGGAGATCTGGGGAGTAAAAAAGCAAGAAAACAAAGTAAAGTGAAAGAGAGTCTCTTTTGTAAAACGAATAAATGAGCAAACGCGTCTTCTCCAAAGCCATGCGAAGTCGCTTTAGGGTGTAAAAGCAAAGAAAACAAAGTCATTTTTGGAAGGTTTGCAAATTGGGGTGAGGGGGGGGCACCCAGGATTTACAATATTACAAATATTTAACATATTAAAATTAACTAATTTTAATATTTTTAATTTTTTAAATCCGGGGCATTTCCCGATATTAAAAATATTTAAAATATTANCCCCCCCCCCCCCCCCCCACCTCCCCCCGCTTCTTGTAAACCGCAAACTTTGCTGCTTTCTCCCTCCCCCTTACCCCCCGCTTTTCTGAACTGCAGACCCTGCTGCTTTCTTTAAGCTCTACTACAATCAGGGTAGAAGCAAAAGCAACAACAACGACAAAAACAGTGACACAACAACATAAGCAGCAGCAACAACAACAACAAGGACGACAACGACAATAGTAACAATAACAACAACAGCAATAAGAAGAAGGATAAGAAGAAGAACAACAACAAAAACAAAAACAACGACAACGACAACAACAACAACATCAACAACAGCCACAACCAAGGTAACGCCGGTTTTTCTCTGGACAACAACAACAACCAAGGTAACGTAGGTTTTCGTCAGGAAAACGTGGGAAATGGCACGAAATCCGTCCAAAATGTAAGGAAAGCTGTCGTTTCCCTAGGAAAACCAAGGTAATGTACGTTTTCCTTAAGGCAACGTACATTTTCCTGAGGAAAGTCTAGGGGGAATGGCACCAAATCCGTCAAAAAATGTGAGTGAATTGGTGTTTCCCTAGGAAAAATCAACCCCCCTCCCTCCCTTCCTCCCGCCTGTCCTCTCAGACCAAGCAAACGCACAAAAACAAACAAAATTCACCAAGAAAAATAAAAAACATCCTCAGCTAATTTTGCATCCTCTTCCAGCAAGGTCATAGCCGCTCAGGAACTCCCACAGCCGTGCTTTTTGCTGCTTCTATGTTTCGTATTTTCCTGCATAGCCATGCGGCCCCAAACACGGAAACCCATCAACAAACACGAGGCATTTGCATTCTCAGTCGGGTTCGAGCCGCTCTTGCGACGTCCTGGAGCAGACCTCGCGATTATTGATTCAGCTGGCCAAGGCGACCGTAGTAGATATGAGTTGTGGTTTTTGGGCAAATTAAGGACTCAGGTAGCTGTTTTGAAGCCATGCGACGGGTTGACTGGTGCGCTGGTGCTCTGGAGCGTAAAGCCGTAACTTCAACCACTGAGCCCGACGAATCGGAGATGATTCTGAAACACACGCTTCGCCGTGATGTTTGGCGTTGCCTTTGCTAGGCAGGATAGCACAGCAAAGACTATCCATTGAATCCTAAAACCTCGTAAAATTTGAACCCTGAGCCAAAGCAACTGCCATGTCATCTGCAGGATCCGAAAGGCGGAGATACGATGATGGTGGAGGAAATCGAGTGCCTCAGTCTGGCTCCCGGTCAGGTTGCTGTCAGTATGGAGGTAATACGTTAAGCAACACGTACTAGTAGTAGTAGTAGTAGTAGTAGTAGTAGCAGCAGCAGCAGCAGCACCAGGAGTAGTAGTAGTCGTCGTCGTAGTAGTTGTAGCAGTAGTGGTGGTAGTAGTGGCAGTGGTAGTGGTCGTGGTCGTGGTCGTGGTAGTAGCAGTAGTAGTAGTAGCAGCAGTAGTAGTAGTAGTAGCAGTAGCAGCAGCAGTGGCAGCAGTAGCAGTAGCAGTGGCAGTGGCAGTGGCAGTGGAGTAGCAGTAGCAGTGCAGTAGCAGTAGCAGCAGCAGCGGTAGCGGGAGCAGTAGCCGTAGCAGTAGCAGCAGCAGTAGCAGCAGCAGTAGCAGTGGCAGTGGCAGTGGCAGTGGCAGTGGCAGTAGCAGTAGCAGTAGTGTTCCTCCATGGCCCATGTGTACATAAGTATGGTATAACATACCCCGAAACCATATTCTGGTTTAGACTTCGTGCATTTTCTTGCACGCACCTGCAAATACTTCTTTGTTGTATGCCATAAGCCATATAGGCCTAAGCATGTCACTAATCAAAGTACTGACCCGCGATTGCTGTGCATGTCTGCCTAATCGATAAGGACTTACTTTAAGCAAATGACTGCGCAAAGCCGGTCGTGGGTACTGGTCTACAGAACTTGTCAGATGTGAGCCCAGGTCAAGCATTGACGCTGCTCATCGAACTGTGTCAAGGGCCAAACCTTCAAAATCAGGCACGCCGATGATTGCATGAGGATCTGACCGTTAATTTTTGGCGGATTAGGCATGTGTGCGTATGGACGTTGGCCTTTGGCGAGCTGGAGCATCTTTTGAAAGTCGGCTAGACAACCTCGAACCTCGAACTACACATGTCCGCTGTGTGGCACCCTCGAATCCGTGCCTGCCTTGTGCGAGTGTGAGTGTCGAAACTACGCATGTTCGGAGGAGTTGGCAGGGACATGGTAGGCCCAGGAGATCGGAGGAGTCAAGGAATGCAGGTCAAGGACTTGAATGTGTGCCTGCCGGCAGGAGTTTGTGTCTACTCTGGGCCTGGTAGAAGCCAGCTCCCGTTACTTGGCTGCGTCGTTTTGCGATGACGGTTTAAGGGGCTTAGTCATCTTGCTTGCAGAGTAGCCTGTAACTAGCGGCCCGGCTGTATAAAGGGTTTTAGGCCTGTAGGGACGGCGTTTACAGGGCACCGCGGCTTTAGTGCTGCTGATATTCGCATTTGTGCTTTGTGCGGAAGAGTCTTGCAGGTCATGCTCGCTTCACATGTTCAAGCACTTTCTTTTTTCTCGCTCATGCCTGTGGGTTGTACGGTGGGTCCACGAATGACTTTTCGGGCAATGCTACAAAACACCTCGATCCTATGCTTCTTTGGGCAGTTGGTACCTGCAGACTGGCTTTGGCGCTAAATTCCTTCCGATGTCAGATAGCATGCACGCACATGTACACACACACACACACACTTACATATTATATATATACATATGCCGATGTATGTAAACCTTACATGCATGCATGCATGCATGCATGCATGCGTACATACATACACAAATAAGTCCATAGATGCATAAACACATATGTACGTAAAGGTAGATTTGCGTCATAGACTTCTTTGTACTTGTATACATCCCAAAGAACTTTTGGTCTCAGGGCTCTTGCAGCCGAGCTTCGAGATGATCTGCCGATTGGAAGGCCCGGCGACTCTAGGACCTGTTTGTTCAAAATTGAGTCAACGGGCTTTTGGGTTTTATGGGCTGAGGGTTTAGGGTTTTTTGAGATTCAGGGTTTAGGGTTTGGGGTTTAGGGGTTTAGGGTTTAGGGTTTACGGTTTTATGAGAGTCGGGACAGGGTCATGGTCTCATGGTCAGCATTGTCAAAAAAGCCGCTTGGCCTGCAGAGTCGAGATTGCAGCATTTCTCTGTCGATGACAATGACATGAAGCCATGAAGGCATTCTTGCATTTTCGTGTGGCGGCCACCGGAGCACTTGGCGAGAGCAGAATTTTGTTGTTAGTACATGGAAACTTGTTGTTCCCCTCACTGGCAAATCTAAATTCAGCAGCTTTGGTTTCTTCGCAGTATCAGCAGCACAAGTCAGGCACGGCAACACTCAACAGGAATGTCATCAACAACTTCGAACCGGCAGGAGCATCAGCAAAAGCAAGATCCACCGCGTGACAACAGCAACCAAGCAGCAACCGAGCCACAGAACGATTCCGGATGTTTGTGTTTACCGTAAAAAGCAGCACAGCATCCACCATTACAAGTACATAGCGTTGTGGCAGCAGCTGCTGCTGCCGGTTGCGGCGTCGTCGTCGTCGTCGTGGCGGTTGTTGTAGGGGTATTGTAGGAGCTGCGGGTAAAGGAGAGTAAGACTTACAGAAAATGTCCATTTGTACATCACCACCACATCTGGCACAATACAGAACAAAACCTGACGGCACCGGCACCCAAAATAAGAAAGATACTTGTACCAATGACATGCCGACAAGACTACAGCAAAGGTGGCACGACCCGTGCTGATGAACAGGCTCCTCTTGAAGAAATCTTGAACTATCATGTCGTCATCATTTCAACTTACCGCTGGGACGTTGGGATGAACTGAATAGAGGCCCCTGTTTCAATTCCTGCGAGCACCCTGCACCCGCCGGAAACGGATAATCAATCTGACCCTACTCCCGCCTCGGCTCGAGGGGACATCTACCCGCCAACAGTCCGGCGGCTGCATCTTGGCAGAACACCCAAGAACGGCACAGTCACACATTGCCGAGTGAGGTGACAAGACCAGCTCCTCAACGTAGGCCTCAGAGTCCCGAAGGCAGCAGCAGCATGTAATCCACGACCTCCTCCTCCTCCTAACTCCTGCACTTTGGTCCGCGCTATGTCATGCATTGTTACCTTGTGGGGTACAAGTCTGGAAACTCTGAACTCCTTCTCGGCCGAAGCGACTTTAAGGAAAGCTTTGCTTTTGGACGCCATGTTGGCATTGGTGGAAGGCCGGCTAGACAGCCGGATCCATGCCCCTAGGCAGACTTGGCAGAATCACAACAGTCTCGAATCGCGAATTTGTGCTTACATCTAATGGTAATTTCTAACACCTAAGATGCTTGGTTTGCCCAAGAATTTGATTTTCACAGTTGCCAAAGCGCCCGGCAGCCAGATCTCCAATCTATCTGCGCCCTTGAAAATGTACAGCAGACCCTCGTCCCGATGTGTGACTAGAAAGCCTTTGCGGCACGTTTTAATGGGAGGATCTCGAGTTCCGGGAAGCCTGTGCGGCCAAGAGTCCACAGCACAAAGGTGACCATCCCGCAGCGCTTGGACCCTTCTGTGCTGAAGGCTGAAGTGGTCGTTGCGAGAGGGGTTCTTCGGCATGGTCGTGTGCTCCTACTGGATTGACACAGCCTGGTTCAAGTCCAAGCAGTTCGTCATCTTTTGCACACGAAAGCCTCTTTTTGTGCACGCAGGCTTGCAAGCCCCGCTCCTTGATTTTGTAGCAAGTTCTGCGGCTCCGCGGTCTGATGATTTTTGCCTTCCCTTTGCAGGAGCGTGTTGAGTTCGTCCACAGCTACTTCGTCTTTGGCATGGTCGGTGCTTTTGACGCATTAGGTTGAGAAATTAGCCTTGACCTCCACTTGTCCGGTTCGTGAGTCGAGTGCAGGCTTTATGAACCGAGCCACATCCCTGCCCACCGGAAATATTATCGCCTGCTTGCCGGCCCAGGGTTCTAGAGGGTTACCAAACCCACTGAAGCAGCCAAGGCCCAAACCTAGCAGGTCCGGCCGGAACGACCCCGAACATGTAATTAGTATTCCTGGCCATGACCGTTCATCCTTTTCCACGGCCCAGGTGTTGCCATGCGAACGGTGGACAGCGATACAGTGGCTGCTATCCCTCTTCAGGCCTCCCTGTTGTTTTTCAGAGGCTTCTTGGGCATGTTGTTGGGCTTACGGGGCCTCGTCGAAAGAGTTCGCGGCTTTCAAGCTTCAGTTGCTTGCAGCGAGAGTAGCCAGCACGTTCTATGACTCATCGATCACTTCGTCGGCTGGACTTCCGAAGCAGATTACTATTTCTACCGCCAGAGGAGGTGTAGCACTGCCGCTTTGTTAGTTTGTGTAACACTTTCTTCAAACCTAAACCCTAAACCCAAACCCTCATCCTACAAGAGCCTAAGGTTGCGAAGGGCTATCCTCGAATCCTCAAGAGCCAGACTTAAGGCGAACATGAGAGCGCTGCTGACGCCTTCGGCCGACCCGACGGAGGTCTGCCTTACAGGGGCTTAAGTTTAGGGCCAGGGGTGAATAGGGCTTGAGGCTTAAGGTCTATCTAACTAAAGTTAGCTAGAAAGTTGAAGGTTATGCCCGAACCTTCTAGTCAGAGAAGCAGGGTTTGTTCCTTCTGCAGCCCCCAGACCTGTGCTTATGGTGACGCTTTTGCTTCGGGAGTCTAGAACCAAATTGGGGCTCCTGGAACTAAACTTGCCGGTGCGAGTAGTGAGAGAACAGACTCTCAGACCTAGACGTCATCAGTTCCGAAGTCTTCAAGACACCTGGGAGTGGCTTTCAGTTTTGTTCGGCAGGAAGTGTCGATCGTTTGGATTTCGGAGTGCGGCCATGGTAGGATTTCGGACTGGCTGGGAGAAGGGTTGTTCGGCCCTGATGGAAAAGCATTGTCAGGCCTCAGGGTTCATTAAATGGACACAGCTGGCTATGCTTTCTTCGGGGCTTCCGGATTTTGTTGCAGCCTAAAAGACCAAAAAACCCTACGTAGTGAGAGTCGAATCCTTGAATTTTCCCAAAAGCCCCTAAACCCTAACCCCTAACAGTCCAGAAAGGTCTACAGCGCACTTCTAGATGCCAGCGTCCTGGCCGAGGACTTGAGAGTCTCGAGAGCTTGCTGGAGATTTCAGAGCAGATTTAGGGTTTAGGCCCGTTTAGGCTTTTGGTTCAGGGCTTAGGCCCGGGGATACTAAAGGGGCCTTAATTAATAATTGCCAATACTATTTTGGGGGTTCCTTTTTAATTATAAGTATAGTATAATGGGCCCCCAAACCCTATTCTAATTATTAAGGCCCCTATAGTAAGCGGAGGATAGAGGTGTCGCACCCGCTGCTCTCAACAAGAGCGTCAGCACATGAGAGAGTACGGCACATATCATCTACAACGCCAAGCCAACCCCAACAAATATTAGTGGCAATGCTCTGTCCGCAAGCTGGTGCATGCTGGGTTTCAGAGCACCCAGCAGTCCGGGATCCCCCTGTTCCCGCATCTCCGCCACGCGACAAGGCACTAGACGCTGTGACGACGGAGCTCTCCTCGGGATCCGGGTCCCCTGTGTTGGAACTCCTGCGTTCAAATTCATCCCTTCATGATCCGAACCACCATTGTCACTCTCATCACTACTGTACTCAGAGCTTGAGAGATTCTCCGGGGGAGGTATGAAGAAGGTGAGGCAGACAACTTCTCCATCATGGACGCTGATTGGCTCCTGCAGTAGCCTGATACTGCCATCAGGCATAAGCCGCCCTAACGAATAACCCTCGGGACACCTAGGACCAAATCGAGAGGCAACCCTATCATGATGCAGTATACCATCCGGCAGTGCATACCAGGAGAACCCCTGTAAGATTGCGCGAAGGTCCAATATGCAAATAGTGAGCCTAGGCTGCGAATAATGCCGGCCGTGCTCCCCGGCAATTGCAACTAGGATGTTGCGCGACATTCGCCCCCTGAAGGCGAGATTGTCAACCTGAGGGCGCGTCGGACACACTATCAAGTTGCTTTCGGGCGTCCCGACTCTCAGCGCGAGATCAGCACGTACCTGCAAGCTCCGGAAAGGGGCTATCCGAAATGTGAAATTCTCAAGCCTGGCTAAGACCCATGCGTTATTCTCCCCCTCTCCTGGTGGCAACCACGCCGTATCCCAACCCTCAGTGGAGGACAACATGTCAGGGAGGGAGAAGGTGGCAACCTCATCGTGGCTCACGGGCAAAACCTGGATGAGGTCACCATGCTGCAGTGCAACGGGCATATCGAGTGGCATGGCCCACGGAATGTCCCGAACAAAGACTGCGAAACCATCTCGCTCCTCCAAACCTGCAGCACGAAGCAAGGAGAGCACTCGGTAACCTGCGGCACTACGAGGGAAAAGTAGCAGCCTTTGACCTGACTGAGATCAAAGACAATTGCAACACCACGCTTCTCCCCGGGCGGAATTGCAACAAGAATGGCCCATTTGGCTCCGCGGCTGAGGATGCACTTGCCTCAAGACCGGGAATCGATCACGGAAGTGTGGGGCGGGATAATTCATCAGGTTTAAAGCCTTCGGGTCGGGGATCACTCCCCCCGGGTCACGATAGACCCGTGGGCCGAAGTGATGACAAAAGCAGTGGAGCTTAACCCCCACGTCACGACAGTCTTCGGGGTAGGGAATTTCGATAGTCTCCCTTCCAGAATCCGGCTTAAGGCCAGTGGGGTAGCGAATTCATTTGGTTCTCACTCCAAAATGCTGCCTAAGGTGTGCGAGACACAGAAAATTGCTTGTGCACCGAAGTCCGCTTTCGAAGTCCGCACGGAGGGGAATGCTTCGTGGGCTTCCACCGATGTAAAGGTTTGTAGTTGGGAGGTAGATTGTTCAAGGCTTGTTGAGTAGGAATTAATGGGTTTCCAGTAATTTGATTTTTCTCATGTAATCCATTCCCCCCGGCCCGACGCGTTGTGGGTCGTTGGTGGGTCGCTTATTGTGCCAAGAATTGGATAATCAAAGACAGCGAAGACTGGTTCCACGATGGGCTCTTCCTCCCAGTCTCCCAGAGCCAAATTTTCTACTGGCCGTGCATTCCGGTAGTACGAGTCTCCGCCTGGTCGATTACTCGTAATACTGATAGCTCTAATAAGCAATACTGCTACGGGCAGTGGCCTGCCTTCTCTTTGCGCTGTGCATGTTCCACATTGCAAGCTAGGTGCGATGGCTCGTTGTCACAGTAGGAGAAAGACGAGAAAGACCTTGCTATATCCAAGCAAAGTAATATTGAGGCATCAATAATTACCTATACAATTTTGCGGGTTCCGTATTATAATTATAGCAGAATCGGCCCCCAAAACCATATTATAATTACTAAGGCCCCTATACCAAATTAGAGTGCACTGTCCTGAAGGAGCTATTGGAAGATCTTTCCGATGCAGACATTCGGAACTTCTTCAGCACTCTGGCAAGCGACGGGGTTTAGGGTGTAGGGTTCCGCGTGTTTTTGCCCAATGGTCAAGAGTCAAGCTTATCAACGGTTCGGCCTTTGGTTTCGCGCCGGGAGCGTCCCGACGATCTAACCGGTTTCTTTATCAGCATCAGGGTCGCAAACTATCATGCAAGCCTCAGGTCGGTGTTAATCTGTCGCACTGCCGGTTTGGGAGGCTCACAATGCCCACAAACCCGGGTTCATCAATCGGCGTTGTGAGAATAGTGTCTTCGGGTCGGGTGTAGTGACGGTGTAGTGTTGAGAAGCAGCCTGAACATGGTCGTTCGCGGTGGAACCATACCACACTCGTTGCGTCCAGCTCGGTCCTGACATGTCATGACAACGACATCTCGTAATGCAAGACTTGGAGTGATGGTATGGCATGTGAAGTTCTGCAAGGAACAATCGGACCATGTAGATCAAATACTTGTAGGTTTGTTCATCAGGCTGACTGTGTGCTTATGTAGATGCATGCATTCATGCATGCCTGCTTGCTTGCCTGCATGCATGCATGTATGTGCATCCATGCAAGCATCAGTTGTAAGCATCCACGCATGCATCCAGGCATGCTAGCTGTATGCATACATGCATACATGCGTGCGTACGTACGTAGCTCCATAGGCACGTGCTCATGAAAGAGAGAGAGAGAGAGAGAGAGCGCGAGAGCGAGAGCGAGAGCGAGAGGGAGAGGGAGAGTGAGAAGGAGAGGGAGAGCGCTTCCCACATTAGCCCGGCGTCAGCGATGCTTTGACGGCTAACAATGCCGAGCATCGCGGAGGAGCGCCCGCTCTCTCCAACGGGCCAACGACGTATGCGGCTGTTTTGACAGAACGTCAATGCAAGCCGGCCCGGATCTGGCTGTGATGATGCAGCAGGTGGAAAGGATTCGGATTCTCGTCTAACGTGCTCGTCTCTGGTCAGTGCAATGACGTGGCTTGGCCCTTGGATGGGCGAAGCGAGCACCGTGGGCTCGCCTGACAGAGGACGTGCATCCTGCGATAGTGAGTGCAGTAGGCAGTTGCTTTGAAAGCGGCTCAATTAAAGCCAGCACTTTTTTCTGTGTTGTTGTCACACGCAGCCCCACAGCCGTTGTGATGTGAAACCGGCAAGGGTGGAACAACAGTAGACGCTCATCAGAGCTGGTCATAGGGACAACAGGTGGGGCAAATGAACTTGCTAAGCCGGCGGCGGCCATGCCGTGGTGCTGAGTGTGCTGTTGTTTGCTGGGTGCGGTCCCATGCCACCTTTGTAACCCGAAGCTGTGAACCTTTTCCCGTAGCCACCTGGGCGAGGAGTGCCATCGGGGGGCCTAGTGTAAGTGTTGCGGTGGTGCCGTTTTTGTTTTCGCGTTGATTTGTTGGACGTGGTCAGTGCGGCTGAATGAGGGTCCTGTGGCATTGTCACGAGGGGAGCAAGAACAGTAAGTACAGTTGAAAGAGGCGGAGAGTGAACTTATGGGCCCTTCTTGGGTGATGGTACACTATCAGGTTTGTTGTGGTTTCTGTATCTCACTCTCCTTTCTTGGGGCCGTATGCTTACTTCCTTCACTTCCAACTTCACCACTCCAAAACGGGGTGCGTTTGACGCCGGGGAGGGGGGCAACCCCTTCCCCATACCTTTAGAGAGAGGAAGGGAGAGAGAGAGAGAGAAGCAGATATATAGGGAGAATGAGATGTTAGCTAGCTGGCTAGCTGGCTGGCTGGCTGGCTGGCGGCTAGCTGCTAGGTAGGCAAGCATAGATAGATAAGTAAGATAGATAGATGGATAGATAGCGACTTGGATGGACAGATAGATAGATAGATAGTTTCGCTTACGCACAGGAAGGTAGATGAACTGTTGAATTGTGTGCAGATGGTTGGCTGGCTACACTGGTGATTATGAGAATGGAAAAGAAAATGTCCAGCAGTTGTCCAGGCGAAGGCTTAAAGATGGTTCAGCTGATCCTGGTGCTCGGCTTTGATGGTTCGCCTTGTGGGGGTGGGTTGTTGGGTTTGTGTCCTGGTCACCTGGTCCGTTGTGGCAGGTTTTCTGGGACCGAGAGGGTTTCACTCGCAGTATGAGATGTTGCCTTATAGGATAGCGGATAGCTGAGGCTTCAGAATTGAATGCCGAGGTCTTTGCGGATCGTTGAGAGTGTGAGCTGGTTTTGGCTTCGGTGCAGGTTTTCAGGTGGGCTTTGCTATCGTGGCAGGATGGCTACGTTTTCGAGCAGGATGACATGCAAAGATTTATTCCTTCTAATACTGTCGAGACCACTCAACGTGAATGTGCTCCATCCAGCTGTCAGTTAAGTCCATTGCAGAGGATCTGTTCATGACTTCGGTGCTGTTCTCCCATCATAACCCCTACCTGCTGTCGAGCCAAGGAGATTTCACCTTATTCCAGCACATTCGAGAAAATCGTGAAGCCAGTGAAGGCAGCTGCAGTCACCCGGTTTTGTGCGAATTTAGGGCACCGGCAGCGTTCTTGTTTCGATGAGTGGTTACAAGCATGTCAGCGGTGACAGCCCAGCCATCCCGGAAGCGAAAGCGGCTCGACAAGAAGCGGCCTGAGACCTGGCCAAACTGCAACCCTAAAACCTGGCTACTGTGTCCTGCTTATGACAGCAGGTTGTTTCCTAATCGAAGTGGGTTTTTGTGCAAACTCAGGCCCGGAGACCTGCAGCTCCAAAAGCTAAATGTTGCATAACCCGTGGGATGCTCAGACTACCAGCGCTTTGGAACTAGCGTGCGATTCAGCCATGAAGAGGCGCACAGTGTTCCTTCCATGCAAGAGGGAAAAGATGTATGGTGGAATTTTCAATTCAGTTTCTTTGACAGAGGTTTCAATTCGTAACAGGCGTGCCCACCGTCGAAATTAATCGACAGGATCCTTACTACCAAGAGTTCTCCGAACAGGAATGAGTACAATGAGAATGTCATTCTCCGCAGCGCAGGAAGATGAGGAGGACTTCGTTGACGACGTCATGCAATATCTCTCGGAGAAGCACTTTGTGCAGGATTCCGGGATTGCCAGGGCCAGTGGATTAGACGGATTAGATTTGTTTGGGCTTTTGTAGCTGATTGCTGCTGCCTTGATGAACAATGTAGTCAGCATACCTGGTTAAACTTTGATTAAACCCTAAACCCTGAGATCAGAGATCCTGGAAGAACCGACGAATGCCTGCGAGGAGAGGCAGAAGTTCCACATGCGTGCCAAGCATCTCGCTGGACCCGGTCGAGTATAGTCATAGCGCTAGTAACCATCACAAGAATATTCTTAATGCAATATCAGATGCGTAAGCATGATCATAACAAGAAGGAGAATACTGTAGAAAGAAATTGCTGAACAATAACAATCAATACTATCTACAATAACTATATTATCTGTTATAACTACAAAAGCCATATTGAATAAGAATGATCATAAGAATAAGGATAACAACCATCAAGACCACTCTAACGGTAGTCAAAGAGTAATAACCGAAATACTACTAAGCATGATGTAGTGGGGCTTCAGTTAACCTGAAAATCAGAATGAAGTTCCTATAAATGTTCTGCTATATAGGTTCTATACTGTTATGGTAGGTGCCCCATACTATGTTGGCGTTACAGGGGGTAGGGCTACTAGTCAGTCAGACCGCACATTGGGTTTCAGGTTCTAGACTTGACGCTGTGGCCTTCAAAGTTTGAGGTGCCTGAACACAGTATTGAGTTTCACTGGTCTCACAACTCTCGCACATCTATTACAGAACTCGTAGGAAACTTCGATCGAAGAGGCCGGAGATTTGACATGGTAGGTTTCTCCTTCATGCTATGAAAGCTGGAATGCTTCGCTTCCGGCCAGGGTCTCCAGGCTAACGGTTGAGGAGTTTTCGAACTCCGATATGCATGTAGGTCTCTGACGCGTGGAGACTTCACGATTTTGCAAGAAGCTTGTCTGTCTGAATCTGGCTGCGCTCAAGCCTGGAGCTCGTCAATGTTTAACTCTGGGCCAAGGGGCTTCGTCGGTCGTGCTGAGATCCGAAATAGCTTCAGTAACTGCTCGCATGAACGTGGTTGCCCTCTCCATATGTCTCTCCAAATTACCTTCCGGAGTCTTAGCAATGATGTGCTGAATCCGACGTGTCTTAAGGCTCCATAGGCTTCATAGTCTTTTCTGTAAACCCCAAGCCACCCTGAGCCCTCAAGCTCAAGACAGTTTGTCCTTGGCTGTGTTGGAGATCAGCTTCAAATCCTTCAGTGGCCTTTCGAGGCATCGCCTGGCCTACTCCTTCCTGTCTCGCTTCGTGCGGACTATCGAGGTCATGACAGATGGCACCCTGCATCCATTGGTTTAGGGTTTTTTTGGGTTAGGGTCTTGGGTGTGGTTGCAACAACCTGTGGTTCCGCAGCCCAGCCGTGCGCTCTAGTTTTGTCACAAGCTAAGGTCAAAGCAGCAGGCATATGGCTTCGCTTTGAGCCGAAGCCCTGACACACGCTGACAAGCCTCAATGATCTGCAGCCTTTAGCATCCCACGGCCAAGGCCTTTCACCATGAAGCTAAGCACTACACAGCGAGACTAAAGAGAGGCAGCAGCAACTGCCAGCTACCACCACCACCACCGCCACCACCACCGCCACCACCACCTCCAACAAGGCGACGACTGCTGCTGGTGCTTCTGCTACCGCCAACGACGACGACAAGACTGATTCTGCTCCTGCTCCTCCTGCTGCTGCTGCTGCTGCTGCTGCTAGTCTGCCACGAACAATAATAAAATTAACAATAGCAGTGTCGATGTTTATCCTGCTTGGCTGACCCTTTACTCTTCTGTCGCATGACCATTTTCAACAAACTATTGCACACATGCAGTTCAGAGTAGGATTTGCGACAGCTGTCGACGTCTCTGCTTTGGATTCAGACGGGAGGCTGCAGCTACAGTATCAATTTCAAAACAGTTGGTTAAAGTTGAGGCTGGAGACCAAGTTTATCGGATGCTCGCCCCATGAGTTGACTCCCCGAGCTACCTCTTCACAGGCGTCATGCCTTGCTGGCTAAATCTGTCGGGAAAGCATGGATGCCCCACCACAAAGTCTAAGCATCGGCATCCAGACCTGGGACACCGTTGCTCAGATTCCCAGGCAATTTGCACTACTTGCACTTCTGCCTCCCTGTGACTGCCATGTGGTATGTCTACGGCGAAGCGAAACAAAACATTCTGGACTCCGGTTTCCGCTTCGATGTCGCACACATGTGGGCAGACAGACCCTGTACTCTGAAGCCAAACTTGACCTGCCAGCTCACCAACCTATCTTGGGTTCTTAGTCTGTCCTTTACATTTACGTCCCAGGAGTGGGCTCTAGGGGGGCAAGTCTCATAGCACCATAAAATGGTCAAATCCTATACCCAAGCTTCATTTAGAGATTCTAAGACCGGGAAAGATGACGCGTGTAGGTGCGAACTCATCGAGCCGCTGTCAACCCAAGATCTCATCCGATAGCCGACGAATCTGCTGCTGGGTCCTTCTTCTTGACCTGTCAACATGAGAAGTAGTCAGGATGTTGTCAGCACAGGTCGTAGGGCTACGCGGGCTTCTGCAGAAAGCTTTATCTTCCGTGCCTCTCAGGGTACTTTGTAGCACTGTAGCATGCACCCGAAGCTGCAGTTTAATGAGTTCAGAATGAGAACCCGGGGCGCCTCTCAGCCCCCCCCCCCACCCCCCACGCAGGACACGGTTCCGTTCAGCTCTCCTGACATCAAGGCCAGATACTTCATTCGAATGTGTTCCTTGGCGAAATTACATGGTCCATCACGGCTGACGTTTTCAAAACCATCAGTTTCCTCATCATTCGTACCCTCAGCACTGGCACCATCCCTGTCGTGACCCAGTTCCCGGCAGTGCCGCGGCCAGGGTCAGGACCAAAACGATGGGTATACTCAGCGTGAATGTTTGCCATCTTCGTGTGATTATCAGGGCTCGTTCATGAAGCTTGATCTTCAGGGATCACAATTAGGGCTCTTCGTCATTATTGGTATTTATTGGTGTTGCATGGTTGCTGCCCGCCTTGTGCTGAGATTGGGCTTATCTCCTTGGAAACATTCTCAGTCGTCGAAGGCAGTCTTTAGAAACCAAGCCCAAACAAACTGACTGTGCAGGTGCTTTTTATCTTCCTGAGTCCCTGGGTAGAGTTCGAGCATTGCGGCAAACGACGTCAGCATCACTGCATTGACACATATCTTGTCGGTGGTGGCGGCACATCTTTCTTCCTAAACCGTATTCCGCGGCATGACATCGCATCAGTGTTGACTCGAGGCATTGATCTCCACCGGGAGTCGAAGCTGATCAAAGACTTGTCCCGCAGCGGGGCTGGCAATAACTTGGGGTCAAGGGTGCCATGAGCTGCATACTGTAGAAGGTTAAGGTCTGAGTTTTGACTACATATGATGGTTGTTGGGAGGCTTGGGGCACTGTGTGGCCTGCCGACACATGCACAGGCTCCTAGAATTATACTTTCTTTCCCAAGCCCTATCGAACAGTCCAATGTTCTGCTGCTCAAGTGCCTCATACTCATACATGCTACTTGTAATTATAGGAACACTGTTGGTTTTCCACGCACTAAGACTGCACTATGCTTATGATTTTGGTGAGCTTGTGTCGCATTGCGACTGTGTTGTCGGAGCAGACCACGCAGACAACTGGCAAGCGAGCTCTCGCCGCTAACGAGGACGCTGTGCAGAAAACCGTGCGAGTCTTGCTTTCTTTCGCTTGCAGATCCTAGCTGCAATGGATCCCGTTACTGCTCGATTTGCGAGAAGGAGTCAGATCCACAGTGTGGGGTTGGTAGGATGGTAGCATGCTAGTGTTTGCATTGCCTTGGAGGGACAGCCTTACGGCCCCATGCAGGCTCAGTGCTACACACCTCAAAAACCGTTCCTACAGGAGCTCAAATAATTCCCAATAATATGGTGGGGTTCTTTGTTATGATTATAGTAGAATATACACCAAACCCTATTCTAATCATTAAGGCTCCTTACAGTAAGGCTTCTCCGTCGTGCCAGAGCGCTCCTCGGCATTACTTTGCTGTGTCACCTCCTGGTCTTCCACCTCAGGGCTTGTACGGTCAGCGTGTTGCACCAGCACAATCATAATGATCATGTTCGCGTTCATGTTCGCGGTGTTGTTCTTGGAGCTGCTGGTGCTGTGGCTGTTGTGGTTATGGTTGCTGCTGTCGTTGCTGTTGTTGTTATTGTTCTTGTTTATTGGTCTTCGTGTTGTTATTGTTTGTGTTTTTGTTCGTGTTCTTGTTGTTGCTGCTGCGGCGGTGCTGTTGGTGCTACTCTTGTTGTTGTTGTTGTGGTGGTGGTGGTGGTGGGAGTTGTGGTGGTGGTTGCTGTTGCTGGTGCTGGTGCTGTTGCTGTTGCTGTTGCTGTTTGTTGTTGTTGCTGTTGTCGCTGTTGTTTTTTTATTGTTGGTCGTAGAGTGCCATACAGAGTTGCTTCAGACTGGTTGGCCCCCAGGTTTGTTGAAGGTGGCGCAGAGGAACATCCCTGACTGGATGCACCGACCGCTTCTCAGCATGCCAGAGGTGGACATGTCTTGGACGAAGTTCCAGTGCAGGACAGCTTGTTCAAGGCAACTCCATGCCAACATGCAACAGCAACAGGTGCGAATTGGCTGCATCCTCCGTGGGCTACATTAGTAGACAGAACAAGCCAGTCTCTGAAGATTATGATGGTGCTCTGCTTCGAGCTATTCAGCTCTGTAGCTGTGAGATTTTGTTGTCAAAGGGTAAAGTTTGGTCTTTCTTGCAGAGCGTCTTTGGGAATCTGTTCTTCAAGCCAAATCGCAGTAAATTGCAGCTCGCGAGCAACAGCTCGTCCCAGCTAGAAGACACCTGGTTGGTGGAACAGTTTCGGAAGGCTTGCAATGGACATTAAGCTAAGGTTCCAGATCTTCCTCTGTGACGATGCCAAGAAGCTCGGTGGGCACTTGATACACTGCCCGGACGTTGTTCACTTTGGGTAGTGATCTTGCCCAATC
Organism: Symbiodinium sp. clade A Y106; assembly: GCA_003297005.1. NCBI lineage: Eukaryota > Dinophyceae > Suessiales > Symbiodiniaceae > Symbiodinium > Symbiodinium sp. clade A. The sequence goes on along the minus strand of BGNK01000133.1, from coordinate 52,394 downwards.
GTGCCATCGAGTCCCAACCCCAAGCCGCAGCTCAAGTTCATCCTTGAATCCTTGCTGCTTTGTTTCCTGTTTGCACTTCCAGTCTCCGCCGCTGGTTCGGCTGCTGGGGAGGTTAGGGGCCTTAGTAATTACCTATACTGTGTCGGGGGTTCCTTCTTCTACTTTTAGTATAACGGGCCCCCAAACCCTATTTTCATGGAAGGTTCTGGTGCATTGCCCGGGTATCGAAGCCTGCCAACGCTGCTCATGGTAACCTTTACTGGGTGGTGCTGTAGTCATGGGCCTCAACCTTTTGGAACAACCAGCCATGTAGCAAGCCACTGAGTCCTCCACTTCTGGTGCCACAGTTCCACGTCACTCCTGCACTTCGAACCTTCAGCGCGAGAAACTCTCAGACGTAGACCAGAGCCCAAAACCGAACACCAAAATCCAAACAAAGGAACATGACGCGCCTTCTTCGTGCAGCTCTGTATTTGGGCTTGGTCCTGGCTGCGCACACGGGTATGTTTCTTCGGCCATCACGGGAAGAGTGGGGGGAGAGGAAGGGAGGCAGGACGGTGGTCAAGAAGGCTTAGCACTCAACACCATTCCTGATTCTAGGCAAGAGCTTGTGTCTGATGAAGGCTTAGCTCTTTGCATTGAAACCATTCCTGATTCTAGTCTTGAGTTCGTGTTTGCTGTCTTGCTTCATTTCGCGCTCCAAGAGGCCCGTGCAATGTGGCAGGTTCTGACAAGTGTTCCGTCACATCATACTAGTTTCCAGGCCGGGGCTATGAACCAATTGTGGCTTGACGCCCCGAACATGGTCGGGGTAATCTTCTGCTTCACGTGCAGAAGCCTGGCCCGCAAACCTAATACACCCTCCTTCTACTTTAGCGGTTTAGCGCACGGGCATCAAACCACTAATTTCATGGAACTCTCACGAGGCCTGGAGTCACCCGACTCTCTCAGATGTCAGCCTTACTTACATGGCCTCTGACATAACTCTTCTTGTCCTTCCGATGCCCTGAGGTTCCTGGTTCCCGCGGAAGAGTCGGAGGACGAACACTTGAAAGTTTAGGATTTCCGGGTGCAGGTTTTTGAGACTGGATTCTTGCAGACACTTTGAGTTTTCTCTGTGGCTGGGGGGTATTGAGGGACCACAGCGGAGATGTGGGGATGTGAGGTTTATTCAAGTGCTGTGGACCGTGCGAGTTGAGAATGCTTGAGTCTGTGAGCACTAATCCATAGCATGCGGACCCATGACATCCGACCGCTTCCACATGGGAGTAGGGTCAAGGATCGAAATTCATCCAAACAGGATGGCCGGTCGTGAAGGCTGAGAATTCTTGCTAGAAGCAGTTTGTGCCCCTGACAGTCAGATGTGCTGCAGCAATGTCGCAGAAAGCCGTCGCAGGCTTCTCCATGTAAGATGATTACTCCAATTTCCCTGCCATCAGGTGTACTTACCTGGTTTCGACTGGTATTGTGCATTCTGGGTCCTTGAAGTTACCATAATAGTAAGGAAACCATGTTATCTACCATAGATCCCTATTATGGTAACTTAAACCCTAAACCCTTAAAGGAACCCTTGTAGAACCCTTATGGATCCCTTAAATTCCTCAACAAGAACCCAGATTCAGGGTGCGGAAGCCCAGTGGATTTCTCCTCGCGCAGCGATCGTGGCCTTCACTCTGGGCCGCAGGGCCGGAATCCAGTGCGGTCTTTTGCAGGTCTAGGGTATAGGGGTTTAGGGGTTTAGGATGGCTTAGGGTTTAGAGTTGTAGGGGTTTTAGGGGTTTAGGGGGTTTAGGGTTTGGGGGTTGAGGGTTTTGGGTTTAGGGAGTTTAGGAATCCTCGCCCAACCATTCAAAGCGACCGCCCTTTTAACATTCCGGCCCTTTTGCAAACAGGTCTTCGAGTTTTCCAAGCCTCTCTCTATAGAGAGCGGCTCCCGGCCTCTAACACGGTTTTAGGGTTTAGGGCCTAAAGGGTGTTTTTCCGGTGGATTTTTGGATGAGTGGAAACTCAGCGCCAGCACATGGATGTTTCTCAAGGCCTTTCGAAACTGAAGGGAAACCCATGTGTCGGGACAAAGCTGCATGAGCTTCTCATGTCAAGAGACCGGCGACTTTCTGTTGGATATTGCAAGGTGTATCAGCTGCATTTAGTTTGGTCATGCTCGTGCCGTACGTCAACTTGTAAGGGAGCTCTGCGGTCCAACCAAGCGTCTGCTTCGTTCTAGGCGGGCTCTACTTCCTGTGCACGGCCACGTGGCTGCTGCTGACAATTGCGATCAAGCTCTTCGGCACAAGGAAGTTGGCCAGGATTGGTGGATAGCTCTTGGTGGATCAGCTGCTATCAGGGTTTCCCAGATTAACTTTCATCAGGTTCTCCAAAAACTAATTCGGAAAGAGGATATGACACCGAGAGGGTGTCGGGCTCGAGACTGTCTTATAGATCTGCTGATTTGTCGCCACTTCTGTGCTTCGCCATCAGGACTGGCAAAGTCTCATGTTATGCTGCTTCTGTATTTCCTATGCTATTTGGTCAGGACTGCCGAATCGTGTTCTTACTGTTCATGGTACAATATCAAGTGCCGTTACAGACGAGCTTCGAAGCTTCATCAGAACTCTGAACAACCCCCAGGTGCGTCAGATGAAGAGAAGATAGTGGTACGACCGAATCCGAAGACCCTGAACCTTCGGCTCCAGACATACACCGGTGACCTAAGCACTCTCGACCGGTCTGTGTCCAGGTTTCCCATCGCACTACACGAAGTGCATGCCGAGTCTCGTTTTTGGTAATCTCTGGGATTTCAGAATGTAGGACTTGAAGGTGGGGGGTTCGGGGCAACAGGATTGTGAGACAGCATTCTGGGTGCCGGGGAGGTGTGGTCTGATGATGCAAATATGTTCATGTACAGGTTAAGGGACTCACAAACTGGCAAGAATGAACAGACGGGCGCAATCGTTCATGGAAAACTCATCAAATCAGGCCCTGAGCCCAAAGCCATTGAATATTGTCGCGCCCATCCTCTTTAAGGCTGTTTACCTTTCTGTTCTGCCGAACGGCTTCCCGTGCCTGTTGCCTGATCCTAACATGGTCATGAACCTCGCTCTTCCAACCACTTCTGCACTGCTTCGAGTACTGCTGTGGATACTCCCACGAGTCCTAGTACCCATGAATGAAGCGGCTACCCCATACTCCGATTCACCGCTGCTGCTGCTCCTGCTCTGCATGTGTATCATGTCGGGGCCTGGAGTTCCCAGGGTGGAGCTATGACAGCCGAGGATGTGGCAAAGCATCACTTTCACATTCCCGGCTTTGTGCAGACCCTCTGGGCGTCACGTGGATGCCAAGAGTCTTATCCGTGCGGCACGCGGCTCGTGATTCCATCAACAAATCCTGTGAAGGTTCGTCAGTACTGGGGCGCCGACCGCTGCTCTAGAACATGACGCAAGCCAATTGGGCAAAGACCTTCCAGACCACTGTGATTGCAACTGAGGCTGTGGAAGTTGCTGTCCGAAGGCCACGTAGCTTGGAGGTACCGGCATCTGGAAAGGGTAAAGGGTAGGCGACTACGAGTTTCGGATTTTGTTAGCATTCCCACAATGAAGGTTTGGACTCAAGTGGGGATGTCACGTCAGAGTTTGATGGGTTTGATTGGCCGTCCGCTTCTCGTGTTGAACACGGATATACAGCGAGGAAACATGCAGTTCTAAAGACAGTGGGAGTCGAAAGGTAGTTCGCGTTGGACGGGTTCCTGAAAACAAACGGCGCAGGTTTTTGCTGCTGACCTGCTGCGTTTTCGCCTTCCTTTTCCGGTATCTTGGGCTGCACTTTGGGCGGTGCTCCGTTTCTCTGAGTCACGGAAGTTCAAGCTTAGCGCAAGAGGGCACATTGGGAATCACGACGCCTGGGGAAGGGGCGGCAGAAACAGATTTCGGGCTCGTTAGCAGTTCGACGGAAGCGCGTTTTGCTTCGCTTCAGAACCGAAATGTCATCTGCAGTTCAAAGCTGCAGCATTTCGCAGTATTTGCAAGTATTTTTTTTGGGGTGAGACCGCCTTTCCAGATGGATTCGTGCATCGATGGTGTTGAGCAGAAGTATCCACAGGGTAAGAGAATACTGTCAGATAGAGTTGCTATGTAGTTTTGGGGCATGCCACTTTGGAGCTACTTGAATTTGGCCGTAGAGCGACTGCGATCACGAAAACTCATCAATATAAAATATAGTATAATACAATATAATATAATACAATCTAATATAACATATATATATACATTATGATGCGAAGTCAAACGGTGGAAGGGCCAACCAGAAGCTTGCGCTGCTTCTGTTCGTTTTATTACCATGGCTAGCTAGGTTTCTGTGGCTGTATGCATGTGTAAAGTAATAGCTATACATACTTGTACAGCTAGATAGCTCGATAGCTAGTTAGCTAGCTAGCTAGATAGATAGATAAATACCTGCATTAAATATGTGGTGTTTACATCGCCAAAATAGCTTTCGAGTGACCCCCACGAGAACCAAGCCAGGCCAAGCCATGTAAATCAGAGCTTTTGCAAACCTTTGCCTAGCAGAAACCCTCGACTTGTAGAAACCCCTGTTAAGAAGAAGCCACTGTTTTTTCAAGCCATTATTTGGCCACAGAAACACATGTCTTGACCATGGACTTGGCTGTGCCGAAACGGCTGGGACGTTTAACAACTGGCGGCGCTGAAAGTTAAAGGGAATATACTCCATCGACATAAACATGAATACACATGTGCATACATACATGTGTTTGTATGTATCAAACAACTATTCAAATTGCGTGCGAATCTGATAAGCATTCGACATGGTCTAGCCGCATGAACACGAACAAGATAACTGGGAATCGCTTTGAACCAAGTACATGTGTTCGATACGAGATATCAAAGCAGTTGAAGAGTATATCTGTTTCGAACCTTGCAACAGCTTGATTGAATTGAGACACTGAGCGAGAGCCTTTGCTGCTTTTTGGCTTTAGGGTAAGCTGTTGTTAAGTTAAGCACTTTCCTGTGATTTGACAACTCGAAGTCTAGCTTGTTTGCTCATAACTTTTCGTCATCTTCTGGCAACAGCCGGGGTAGAATCTCCAAGCTCAAAAACTTGAAAGCGCATTCTCAGTCCTAGTCGCGGGCGGTCAGAAGTTGATCAACATAGTTACGCCTTTACACGTGATGGTTCTCAGGTTCACAGTTGACAGGATACGCAGATGATGTTTGCTTCTGACAGCAGGACATGCTTCTCGATATGTAGAGCCATCTCAATATGCCGAAGTAGCCGAACCGCAGAGTGCTCCAAATCTAGCTGCATGATTGGCGTTCTTGGCTTCCGGAATGCGTACTGTATAACCTGTAGTTGAAACAACCGCTGGGCTGAATGGCAATGTCGCTGCGAAATCTAGAGGTAGTTCGGACTGTACAGGTTTGAGGCTTGGATCGCATTTGCTAAAAAAGATATGCTTGGCCGGCTTGGTCCAGTCACTTACCAAGCTTTCTGTAGATGCCGCGCCGCAAGATGAACATTATACCAGCCCGAAGGTAACATTTCCTCCACGCTTGAGCCATCTCACTTTATCAAACCAGCCAAACCCAACAGAAGGCAAACCTATTCAACTAATCACCCTGCTTCAAGGTGGGAAGCATCGTGACTAAGGTGATAGGTTGTTGTGTTGGGAGGTTCCAAGCGGGCTGTTTGGGAGGAATGAGGTCTTCCGTCAAGAAGATTTGAGCAACATTTTGGAATCTCGCACTGGGTTTGGAATCGTTAGTGTGCCGCATCCTGAGTTACCACAGAAACTGCTTCACCAATAGTTAAAGTCAATCAGCCAAACACCGGCAAATGAAGAAAAATACACCGATCGAAACCACGAAACAACGTCACATCACGGAACACAGCCGAACCCAGCAATGCGAATTTTCTTGGTCCGAAGGTGGGGAATGCACTGTGTCTAAGGACCTACCGAGAACTGATATGCGTGTTTTGTGCGATTAGGGCTTGTAGGTTTTTAGGTTTGGTTGGTTTGTTTAGTTCTGGTTTCATGGACTTTGTTTTTGTTTTTTTTGCCTGTGGGGCTGCTCTGGTTCTCAATTCGCAGCCAGCAGTCAAAGTTCTGCCGCTGGGTTCTAGGCTTCTGTTGGGAACAGGCGAAGAGCGCAGTGCATGTGAAAACAGGCAAAGTTAAGTAAGGTTCGAGGTTTAAGGCAAAAGGGGCTTATGGAGGCACTTCAGAGAGACCTCGTTCAAGAAGGGCTTCCCCGGCTTCCCCCTAAACCCTAAACCGCCATAGTCCCGATTCGTTCGAGGCATTTCTGGCTTCTCTGCTTCATCCTCATGGACTTCTGGTGTCAGAGTTCCGTTCTCGCGACGGTTCCTGGCCGAAAGTCGGGGATTGGGGATTAGCAGGTTCGATCGAGGCCATAGCCGAGTGCCCGGTTACTTCCGAAGCTTGGTTCTTTGGGAGACACGCCGGTGTCTAAAGGTTTTTGCCGTTGGGTGTTTGTTCTCAGACCGTTTGTTTCGAGCTGCGCGATAGAGGTCGGCCCATGAACCAGACAGGAAGCCAAAGCAGCCAAACTGTTCGTTGGCGAGGTGTTCCGAGCAATTTGCGCCCCACTGCGATCCCTGGCGATGACCTTTCTGGGGCACCCTGCACAACAAGTATGAAAGGCATCTTTGTAGTTTTTGAGTCAAATTTGGGGCATCTGGCTTGATGAATCCTAAGAGGTGGACTGGTTCGGCTCAGGTTCGACAGGCCAGACATGTCGTGTGCTCCTACTTCACAGACCCCCGAAGCCCGACCCCAGGGCAGCGTATGAGGATGTAAACTGCGTGGTCTGGGTGGAAGCCAGGTATAACTGTGGGCAGACGTTTCAGGGGACCGTCCTGGCAACAGGGCCTTGATTTGCCATCTGAGGGTTCGGGAGCATAGCCCGAGCCTGCTCTAAACTGCGTTTGTCTCAGTTAAAGCTCCGCAATCTTAGCAGTCTTTGCTGCTTTGTCCCTATGTCCCAATGATAATACGATGCTTGGAAACTGTCATGGTATAGTCACCCCACCCCACCCTATTCTTCATTAAGGCCCTTATATAACCGCAGAATGTCGGAGCTAGCCCTGGTCCTCATAGCTTCAAAGACTTGGAAAGAAAAGGGAAGACCAGGTGGCACTTTGGGAAGCTTTGAGATTTCCTCTTATTGGTTTTAGAAAGTGACCTATTCATGAATACTTTGAAGGGCCCCAAGACTACAACACAGAAGAAGACTGCCCGGATCGAACACCCACCAAGTCTGGTGATCATCACCTTTGTCTATGCCGGCATCGGCTTCAGCGCCTTGGTAGAATCCCGGGATGAGGGTGGGGTTCTGTATACTATACTATAAATACTACAAAGTGAAGTCTGGATAGGACGCACCAAGCTTGCCCGGAAGCTTCAAGGTGAGGTGGAGAGAACCCCACGACGGGAATCATTGCGAAGTATGAGAGCGAAGCCCCGGCAGCGAACGATCTTATTGTCCTTAGGCCTTCAGTTCCGAACCCTGATTGAAAACCCTGGATGAATATTGAAACCCATCCAAAGGAAAACCTGCGTAACCAGCTTCCGGGTACACGCATATGCTCTCGACAGCTGAGCCCGAAACTTGTCCCACACAAAACTACGGCGCCTTTCCAGCGGCTCACCGGCCATCCATCCCCACTGCAAGAACCTCAGACTCAGCCGATTACGTTCAGGGCTTGCGTGGGGATAAAAAAGCTCATGGTGTGATGTCCTGACGGGTTGAAGTCTAGGACTCGTGGTTTGAAGACGTGAGAGGCATGCGGCCTGGGATTTTGGATTTCTGTTTCGGGTTTGATCTTATCCGGTGTTTTGCAAATTTCCGCACTTCCGAACCCCAAACGTACAATCCTGTAACAACATGCACGGGCCAAATGGAGTTTAGCCTGGCAATCCAGAATGCCTGAAGGATTCTTCCGGGATGACTTTCACCATTTCTGCGACGAGAATATCGTCACTTGCACAGAGACACCCGATTTGCAGTGGAGGGCGCTGAGAGTTGAGCGGGGGGTATGATCTGAGAGTCGGGTCTTTAGGTTTACGTCAGGCTTGGTCTCCGTTAGGCAACGGACCCTTGTGGTGCTGTGCTTTGGTGTAACCTCGACCTGTTGCGAGGAATATTCACGGTAGTCCGTGGCGACAGGATCGTCTGGAAGGTGGGATGCCGTAAATGATTCCAAAACGCAATCTTAAGCGACAACCCACAAATCATCACAAAACCTTGTGCGTGGAAAAACCTTGTCCCACAACCCTTTCTGATCGGGGAACGGTCTGGCAAAGAGGGACTAGCCCGGAAACCGCATGTTAGAAACACAAATCCTAAAGCGGCGACGAGTTGCGAGAGTGTAAAGCAGGTTCGGGGGCTTCTGTCCAGCGCTTGAAGGGGTTGTGGAAAGTTGTGGCTTCGGGAGGAAGTGCCCTTGTCTGCCACTCACTGCCTATGCTGTCTTAGTTCTTTGTACTTGTCCCTGCTATGGTGTGTTTTAAAGTGCCGTTTGGGGTTGAGTTTAGCAACCTGCCCAGACATGGAGCCGAGGAACATCTTGTACCAGGGTACGCGTGCCGGAATTGCCCCTTGTCCATGGGGAGTTCATGACAGTGCCGCCGATTGTTCGGAATCTCAGGTTCGACAGGGGCTCGGAAGTGTCGATCACGCATCGGAGTTGAGACGACTTGAATTTGAAGTTGATATGATTCGGTATGGCCAATACGACGGTTCGGGCGTGGGAATGGGCTAGATCAAAAGATCCAGTGGCAAAGGTGCCAAGCAACCAGGCGATACGAAAGAGATTGAAGGCAACACGCCGCGCCCGACAACTCCCTCCGAAATCTGCAACTCTCAGCCCTTCGATCCCAGACTCCTCACAGTCATAAGCCCCTTGAAGCCGAGCCTTCCGTTGAAGGTAGGCCTCAGCCTGATGCTGAGCTCCACAAAACCTGGAAGCCCCGACTGGACGGAGCGGATGATGTACGCCCGGGGCTCAAGCTTCCCCTGTTGAAGGTCGGAAGGTAAAGCTGCGGCACATTGAGAAGGAGCGAGCGAGAGTGAGTGGGTGAGCGAGTGAGCGAGTGATGCACCGTTCCAAGACCCTTGAATCCAAGGTTTCTCTGTGTGTGTGTGTTGGCACACATGTAGGTAGATCTACAACTATTTCCGTTATCCATCTTTTCAATCATACATGGATGCTTTTCTATACACCTTGTACACAAGAAAGACCTGCATAGTGCATCTTTGCACCTCAGATTCATCTGCTTGAGTGCTATCCCGACCCTGACACATGTTCGGTGCTCCGACAGTGCAACCATGAGACAGCTGTTAGTCCCTTTAGAGTCTGGGCTTACAGTGGGTGGTGTTGCTGTCGATGATTTTATGGCCCACCCGTTCAGGGCAAATTGTTGTAGATGCTTTGAGAGTTGCCACCATCAGTGACGGTGGCCTTTGCACGTACTGTAGCGGCCGTAATAAGTACCTCTACTATTTTGGGGGGTCCTTATCATAGTTATAGTGTAATATACCCCAAAACCCTATTCTGAATATTAAGGCCCTATGTGATTATGGTTGTGACGTGGTGTTGGCGTGTCTCTTCACCCTGAGAACCCCTCCGAACCTTGGACTTGCGCATCTTTCAGCGGGTTGCTTCGGACGAGTTCCCCTGCGGTGCGACTTTTGTCAGCTGGGCGGGTGGGAAAAATAGTACCCATATTGAACCCCTTTTAAGGAACCCTTTAAAGGAACCCCTATTTTAATTATTAAGGCCCCTATAGTATGGTCTTATCCAGACTCCAGCCATCAATTGCTCCGCTCGGGGTTAGATTCAAGGCCTAAACTCGGTGAGCTTACTAAGAGGGCCTAGTCGATTGCACACGGGAGTTTTCCGAAAATTAGGGGTACCTTATTTTGGGGTCCTTATAATAAGGATCCTAGATTAGGGTCCCCTACTTTTTCAGGATCGAACAGACGTGGACATCTGTAGCTTTGCTCGGGCCTGGGACATTTAGGAGCTTTGGGTTCCACTTCGCAGGCTTATTGGAAGGAGCTATCTGGGGTGCTCATCATGCCGACGCGCCCAGGACATGAGCTACTTTATCATTTTCGGTGTCATCGTGCTAAATACCATCGTACCTTGGATGCAAAGGCCGAGTGCGAGGTTCTGATGCTGAACGCGAGGGGTCAAGCTGCAGCCACGGCGCCAGACGTAGCAAGGCTTGCAAGTGCGAGTTCGGCTGCGGGCTCTTGCGGCCTAATGAATAATGCACAATCATATCCAAACCGAAGAAGTGCATGCGCCAACCGATGGTCTGCAGGTGGGTCTGATCGTGGACTCGTTCGGTGCCCTTCGCCCCCGGGACTTCGATTCAGACACAGAGAAGGGCTCAGGGAGTAGAAGGCTAGCGTCAGGACTCACGAGCATCGCTACATGAACCCATAAGTTTCACCTCAGGAATTCTGATTCCCAGAAACACTGCCAGCAAGGACACGGATTCGCAACAGTATGCAGGGCTCGCTTCTTCGTTCGCGTCCAACCCCGAACGATGATCCTCAGTCCCGGCTACAGGGGTCGGGAAAATTAGTAATAGTAGCCCGTATAGTATAGTGTGTTATACCCCAAACCCTATTTCAACGATTATTAATTAAGACCCCTATGCCATATTTCCTTTGAAGAATTTGAGGACACTGGTTCCCTGCAAGATTCTGAGGTTTTTCAGGAAAATCCCAAGCAGTGAAGCCTTGACTTCCTCATATAGAAAGAAGCGCACACGTACGGTCCGTCACTTCCTCAGTTCGGAATCTTAGGCTGTCGGTTCGTGTCATCCAGTGAACTCAGATTGACTTGTCGGCAGGAGTGGACAAAGAGCTAGTAGTAGTAGTAGTAGTAGTAGTAGTAGTAGCAGCAGCATTGCACCAGTTGGCTTATTGCATGTTAAATGCTTGCGGGAGACAAGTCAATGCTGCCATTCATGTCAGTCTTGTTTTGTACTCGTAAAAGCATAGGATTGAAAAGGTCCGGGTTGATGAGGGTGTGTAGAGTTCAATGCCCTGTCGTTCTTAAGCTGGGAGCTTGCTACCAGCCCTAGCACTTACACAGAAAACCGAGCGGTGCGAGTGGCATGCAGAAAAGCCCAAATGCCACCAGGCTTGGACATGGAAGCGCGGGAAAATGACCAGCGGACGCAAACCTTCATCTCCTGTGCCTTCTCTGAGCCGTGAGAGAAGGATACGCTCATGCCCCAGTAGCGCTCGTCGCCTGAATCCTAGCCTGGTAAGTCAAAAACCATTCGTCAGACCAGACTCGCAATTGCCGATTGGGTTTCCGGGGGAGGGATGGGTTTCGGCTGTCGCTAACGGCTGCGGGTGCGGCTTAGTGTGTCGCATGGTCTGAGATGTCATGGGGGTCGGGATGGAGGTTAGTTTGGTCTGTGTTGGGCTCATTCTACACCCACCTACTACTTGTAGTACAGGCACAAAGGCATGCGCAGCGGCCGAGCTCGCAAACTAGTCAATGACAAGACCGTGTGGATGCATGATGTCTGACTGCACGATGGAGTCCTGCAGTCATGCATGATGCCTGCATGCAGGCATCGACAGGCGAAATGTGGAGCAGGTGGCTCAAATGCGTGGTGCCACGGCTAAGGCTGAGGGGTGTCTGCAGATCCTAGACGTATCCTTCGTGTTTGGGAGTTTCAGGATGCAGGATGAGAATTTGTGTTTTCGTATGTTGTGAAGGCGTGTGAAGTTTGAGGCATGTGATCCGAGAGCGAAGAACTGGCCTGGGCCTGGGGGCTGAAAGGGACAAACAGATACGGAGAGACAGAGAAAGAAAGAGAGAGAGAGAGAGAGAGCGGGGATTTCGCACATCCCCCATGCTCTGCTGAAGAAGACGTTGCATGCTGAGAATCCTCTTCGAGCTGACGGTCCATTGCTGGGTTTTCAGCGTCAACCTTCACAGCCATGTTCCGAACGAATTTCCCTGCACTGGGACAGTATTGCAAGTAAGGTATCGCAGATGGTTTCGACTACCACGAGACACACCGGCAGAACAAGTGGGTTGCCTGGCTGCTATTGCTCGAACGAAAGGACATGTTCATCATGACTCTGAGCCAAAGCTAGGGCCACGCTTTTCACGATGGTTGCACAGTCATAGCTACTAGCAGGATGATGCAGGAGTGCAGATGTAGGTCTGACGATGTAGACTACAGGACTACATGGCATTTATCTTCCACCTCTGCGAGACGGAACTGGAGGCGGGCGTGTGCGGGCTCTGGAATTCACTTAGACCTGCGGAATACGATAGCTTCTTGAGGGTGCTGCCATATCTTTAGCCACTCTACGTATGGGACCTCAATTAGGTCTGAACAACGCACAGCCGCAGAGCTAGCAAATTTTGAAGCCCGCAGGCACTGTGCAGTAGCTACAATTCCCGACCCCTTCGTTGTACAATTTTTTGAGCACACAAGAATCTAAGAAAAAAGTGTATAGGTTCAGAATCCGGTCCTGAACGAAACCAGCAATAGGCTACGACAGCAACAACATCCATGCCACGGTAGTCTCGGAAGGATAATGTGAGCATTCGCTAGCAGCAAGAACGGTGGGAGCTCTTTATGTCTGTGGTTATCGGGTGCATGTTTAGGTGATTTCGGGCACAGAGATCTGCGATCGTTCTAGTTTCGGGTTCTGGGGTTTTTAGTTGCCTTCGAAACAGGAGCTGACTGGCCCAGAGCATTACATCCGCTCCTTGATGGACCGCGGAGATGCTATCGGGCTGCAAACAAGTCTAATAAAAGGGCCTTATTAAGTACCTATACTTGTTTTGGTTCCTGATTATAATTATGGTTCGATATCCCCCAAATCTTTATTATAAGTATTAAGGCCCCCATATTAGAGCTTTCACTGCAGTACTATATCAGGGTGCATGATACTTGGCGGTGGTGGTGCCATGGTCCGTGGTACTGGTGGCTGTAGCAGCAGTGGGCTGCCTCTGAAACTTTATTCCCATGCCCCAGGTTGCAATATGTGCAAGCACCGCTAGGCCTTCACCTCTGGAGCCTTACATTAGCGCATGCCAAGCGTGGAATGTACGACTGCTGATTGTCGGGCCGGGGCCCATCTCCTGAGACAGCCCTGTGCGTTTGTCATTTCAATCACTTTCACTTTGGGGGTCAGAAGTTGCTTGATTGCGCAGTTGCAAAGTGGAGTTTTCCTTGAGTCTGAAAGTCCTGGCAGCGTTGAGGTCGGACCGCGGTGGCTTGAGGGGATTTGGGGTGGATTGCATTCTTGGTTCGGGTTGTCTCTAACTCAGTGCTGGATAGGGCTTCGAGGGGCCCATCAGTGCTGGATAGGGCTTCGAGGGGCCCAATGTGGCCTTTGTTCTCCTGACCGACATAAAAGAGCTTGGGTTGTTTGTGGGCTCATTGTCGCAAGGGTCAGACCTACTCCTAAACCCTAAACCCTAACCCAATCCCGAAACCCTCAGACCTTCTCCTGCTTAAGTGGGAGTCGGCGAAGCCCTCGAGGCCAAGTGGATACCGATCGGCCGGTCCAAGTTCCTGGAGGGATCCGACATGGGAGTCCGGCCTCAGGCAGGCCTTGCTTTGTAGGGTGTAGGGATCTGTAGGGATCTAGGGAGGTGCGGTTCAAAGGTCAGTATTTGCGGTGGTTTAGTGTTTCCACTCGGACAAAGGGCCTAGGGTCGAGGGGTGCGAATACCTGATAATGAGTCGGGCGCGGCTCAGGTTGGCAACGCAATTTGACTGCGAAGTAAAAGCGGCCCAAGAGAATGGCAAGATGCAAGATCCCATGAAGCCTCCCTCCACCATAGTAGCATGTTCAGCTACGTGGATGAACATGGCTTGCTTTGCGGTTCTTTGATGGGACCCATTACAAACTCATAGTGACCTTTCGGGTCTTTCGATTTCTGCCCCGGGAGTCACACCGATCAGGCTTTTCAGGTTTTGGCTGTATGTCCTGTGCTTTGACGCGCGGTAAAAGCACTCGTAACGCCACGCCCAAAACCCTGCACCACAAAAACACTGTGGAGCTTCATGAATCTGCTCTACCATACCTAGACTTCATTTTCACACCCTGCTATAAGCACCTTAAGATAAGCCATACGATAACTTAAATGTTAGGTTAGGCCTCAATCGGCGAACCTGCAAAGCCTAAACCGCGCAACCCTGAATCCCGAAATACCCCAAAGCTTAACCTGCTGTGCTTGCTAAGACCTGCTAGCTGGAAGGCTGAGCATAACGTGTTTCAGCGCATTCGTCGGAAGGGTGAGTACTTTCGGATAGTAATATAGGGGCCTTAATACTATTCGGCGGGTTCCTTATTATAGTTATATTATACGTAATGGGCCCCAAGACCCTATTCTACTTAAGGCCCCTACATTACCCAAGGATGGGCCCCAGGAGTCTTCCTTGCCTGGTCCAAGAAGGGTTTAGGGCTGAGGGTTTAGGGTTTAGGGTGAACGATTTTTGGTTTCTGGATTTTTTCAAGGAGGAGTGCAGCGGGAGTTTTGAGTGAGAGGCCAGTTTCTCAGCACTACCACTTGCTCTTCTTTCTCGCCGTGTTTGTGCCGGCTTGACTCCAGCTGCAACTTGTTGCTCGCATTTTTTGTTATTTTCCCTGTGTCCTATGCTTTCTCTTCCTGGTTCGCCTCTCTTCGTCTTGTGTGTTCGTCCCTGACCACCGTTCCTTCTTTCAAGCGGAGCGGAGAACTCACAACAAGAGCAGTGTGTATTAGGAATTCACGGCTTCCGACCAGTTTCCGAGCCATGCTTCAAAGCACTTGGGCCTTTGTCCCAAAACTGTGAGGCTGAGGCTTATAAGGGGTTTAGGGTTTAGGGCTTACGGTCTATAGGGTTTAGGGGCTTAGAGTTTAGAGTAGATTGTGCAAGGTCTTTGGGGGGAGCCGCAAAGCTTGGGGCAGGAAGCTGCGTTGGAAGGTGCCAAGCAGGATTTGGGGATTCAGAGGTCCGTACATCTCAGCGACACCCCAAGTACTATTAATATTATTACTATTATCACTATTACTACTATTGCTATTACTATGACCGGCAGGACAGGTTCGTCCGCATCTCAGAGCAGACGGAGTACTTGTCCCGCTATGCAGCTTGGCGGGGTGTGGATGGTGTAGAGGGACATGGCATGTTTTTTGCAGCTTGAGCCTGAACTGGAGCTGTGGTCATTGCTTGCATCTTGTAGTCCAGCTGATGTGCTGTTGATCCTTTCGGGTGCTGGCTGCTGTGACTGCTGTGTGCATCAATCGGAACGCAGAGGTGGTATGTTTCTGGTCTTGAAGCTGGGGAATGTTCAACAGCTGATGGTTGTACAGCCGAAAGCCCCAAAGCTTTCTTTGTACCGGACAGCAGATCGGCCGAGCCTTCCTCCGGAAAATCCGTATAGCCCGGATCAGATGTTCAACATATCTTGAACCAACCTTAAACAATGGTCCTGACATCAGTTTGACATCGTACCATGTTTTTATGGGCTATCCAGGCTGCTCCTGAATTAAAATATATTTGAAGATGCCTTTCTGGCGATCTTAAACAGAGCTCTTACAGAGCCTTCCTCCGAATCGAGCCCTGAAAGGTCAGAGGCAGGGGACCCCACTATGCAACCCAAAGTACGAGGATCCTGCCTATAAGAACCCCCCCAAGCATTTCCATATAAATATAAATATAAAAAATATATATATATATATATATATATATATATATATATATTATACACACATATACACACACATATATATATATCCATCCCAAGATCTGGTGGGGCAATTTCCGTTATACCAATGTCAAGGGGCCCATCTGTAGAGCCTTCTTGTGGAATCTTATAAAGCCCTCGCGGCCCAAACCTTCAGGGCCCTCACAAGGCTTCCTCTGAGGTCGATGCAACACTCGAAACTCTCAACCCTCATAAGTTACATAAACCCTAAGGCCCTACTTTTGGCTGACTAACACATAAACGTGTGTTCATGGAGATGTCGTAGAGACAGTTTTGCTGATAGTCAGGCCATCAAGATCGCCCGACGTATCGGCTACTGAATTGGCCCTCAAGCCGATTTGGGAGTTTCCGAAAATTAGGGGGCACCTTATTTTGGGGCCCTTATAATAAGAATCCTACTATTTAGGGTGCTATATTAGGATACCCTATTTTCGGAAACTCCCATTTCTACTGTTGCTTCAGACTACCCTGCAATGCGGGCTTTGTCCCTGCTTGGTAGGAGGGGAAAACACTAAAATAAGGCTTCCTCTGAGGTCGATGCAAAACCCTAAACCCCGAAACCCCTTAAACCTAAACCCCTAAACCCTAAACTTTGAAATCATCCTCTGTAGCCTGTCTCACTCAACAGACCTCGAAGCATATGCCTCGCCTGGATTGCCCGTGTGTGAGCGCCGAAACCCTAAACCCTCATAAGTTACATAAGAGTTCCTCTGAGGTCGATGCGAACCAGGACAACTGGAAGACCATCTCCAAGTCCATGAGCTCCCTTGACGCGGCCGTGCGGGACTGCGACTTCTCGCTTCGAGCTTTAGGGCTTCAGGGTTTAGGGTTTAGGGTTTATAGAGCTTAAGGTTTGGGAGTTTAGGGTACGGCTGACAGATCTCTGAGTCCGCGAGAGAGAGAGAGAGAGGGTTTAAGTTTAGGGGTCATCGTTGACACTAAGAGCCCAGCTGCAAAAGGGCTTAGAGCTTAAGTTTTAGGGTTCAGGGATTGGGGGCTCTATCAGCACGATTTCAGGAATGCTCAGACGCGACGATCTTTCGGAAATGCCCAGACTGGTCATTCCGGGTTGCGGGGTCGTGGAGTAAGTGCCAAGCTCCAGGGCTTAATTTACCGGCTTGACTTGAAGCCTGGGCAGGAGAAGATGGATAGCATGCTCAACGAACTGAAGGACTTGCCCCTTAAACCGCAAGTCATTGCTGGAGTTTCAGACAACCTACATTACGCATTGCTCGCACTAAGTCAAAGCCAAAGCCCAAATTCATCCAAATTCCATCATGCTCCGAGCAAAGGCACATGGAGCTCAAGCAGCAGCGGATGCTGAAGGAGCACATGCCTTGCAATGCCTCTTCGTGCATTTTCGTGCTCTCAAACGCGATGCACCAGCACCCCTAATGTAGGGGCCTAAATAACTGGTAGCGGGCGCATAGGGCGCCGTGTGACTTCATGCGTTTTTAGTGTTTTTACAGCACATTTCCAGCGTTTTTGCTGCTGTTTAGGACTAGGGGGTGGGGGGAGATGGGGGGAGGGCTTAATAGCGTCCGGCCGTCGCATATCCCTGCGCATTTGCGAGCCGGTAACGATGATGATTATGATCATGATCATGATCTTTATGATGAAAACAATGATGAAAATCCTATCAATGACGGTGATAACGATGTTGTTAAAGACAATGATGACGGTCGTCATGATGATGAAGATGCCTGAGATGATAAAAATGTTGATGACGGTAACGACGATGATGCGGGCTCGTCCTAGCTAGGTAGGAGGGAAAAAGTAACCTCGACGACTATGTTCGTGATCATTATCATTATGATGATGACTAATATGATGATGATGATGATGATAAAAATCTTAACGACGGTGAAAATGATGTTGATAATTACAATGATGAACATTATTAAGATTTTAGTGTTGCTGATGTTGATGATAACGACGATGATGATGCGGATGATGCTGCTGATGATATTGCTAATCGTAAAAATGAAAAAGTTTCCGTGATGTCCTGCAAACTTGTTTTTGTTGCAGAAATCGTGCTAAACTAAGCACGAACGCAGCGTGGCGCCTGGTGCGCCCGTACCCAAATAATTACCAATACTATTTTAGGTGTTCCTTCTTATAATTATAGTATAATGGGCCCCTAAACCCATTCTACTTATTAAGGCCCCTATAGTAAATAAACTCCTGGTCCTAAACTCCGGAGCCGGAAGCCGTGAGCAAAGGCTGCGAAGAGCTGCGAAGCATTGCCGGGCGTTTCTCTTTCTCACAGGTTCAGGGTCTGGTTTGTCACATCCCAGTAGGAGGTGAGTATACATCATACTGCCAGCCTCTTTCTGCTTCTGGCTTCCGTGCCGAGTTGCTAGAGTGGCTGCCTGAAGGGGAAACTTGGTGCCAACGCCGCCGAAGCTCCTTCCCGAGTCCCCCCTTTCAGTGTCTCACGTAAATTACACGCAGACGAGGTTTCTACCACGCTACCGCATCGTACATATGCTTGTGCGCTGTGCGTTCTGCTCCCGCCGCCCCCAACNTGAAGCACACGGTGCAGGGGGGGGGGCCGGGGAACTGAACTCAAAAAAAAAACTCAAGGCCCAAGCCGTTTCACAAGATTTCATGCAGATACATAGGGGCGACGGCTGTTCTACAAAGGGGGCTCAAGCCGTTCCACAGGGGGGAGGGATACCATTGCTGGGAGGGGGTGGCCCGCCGAACCATAAAATAGGTTTCTTTCGCCAGGATCGGTAGTGATGCTGTGGCCGACAGCTCAACTTGCATGCAAGTTCCTCAATCCCATCGAGCAACATGACATACTTTCTTGAGGACATGGGAATATGCGAACATTCTCACACGATCACACACTCGCATGCCCTCAATGCCAAAGCGGAGATCCTCGAAGCCTTGTTCCAAACGCATGAGGAGCTCCAGGCAGCCCAAGGCCAGGGCTTCGCAGCGTGAGGGCAAAGAGGGCGTCGACTGAGGAGGTGGGGGCCCGGGCCGCTGGGAGATTCTGTCGTGGATGAAGCCTTCGGTACCCGTGGCCGTGGTTGTAAATATCAGAGGGCTCTACATGACTCTCCTGGAGCCGGGTCAGCGAACCCCGTAATCAACACTCGAAGTGCGAGTGAATTCTAATAGTTGCTGTCCTTGGCGAAAACAGGATTCGGCTTTGAGCCGCCAATGTCCTCAACAACGATTTGCAGCATGCGCAGGAGTTCCGCCGACTTTTCCAGAGCAGCGCACATGACGCGGGCTAGTAGGAGGATTTTTCGGATTCAGGACATTGGTCAACTCCTAGACAAGGACCCCCCCCCAATGGTCTAATAATTTTCTCACATACAGAGCTTTGGGCCAGCAGCCAGTACTGAGATAGGGCTCGGCTTGGGCTGTGTTCTTCTTGGTGAGGCTGGGCAGGAGCTTAAGAAAATTGAAAGTGGAGGTAGTGTAATACTGATACTAGCTGGAGGGGATGATTACTCCCCCCCAATGGTCTAATAATTTTCTCACATACAGAGCTTTGGGCCAACAGCCAGTACTGAGATAGGGCTCGGCTTGGGCTGTGTTCTTCTTATAACGGTGAGGCTGGGCAGGAGCTTAAGAAAATTGAAAGTGGAGGTAGTGTAATACTGATACTAGCTGGAGGGGATGATTACTCTTCTGGCCATCTGATGTAAAAACAAATCAACGGGCAAACGGTGTGTTGTGAAAGCCTCCCGTGGGCGAAGAGAGGGTTCATTCTGATATTTAAACTCGTCGACTGTGCTGTAACTGGCCTGAGCTCTTCCGCATCAAGGCACATCGATGTTTCTCCTTGTCTTCGCAAGCGGTTTGCTTAGAGTAGTGGGCTGCAAGGCGTTCTTGGACGTATGGACATCCTCATAGTCCCATCGGTTTAAGTTGACACTTCTTCAGCATTGAAGCGCTGCAGACCCGAACGAACCATTCAGTACGAGCCTGAAACTGAACATTTAATTCGTGCTGGCGCGCGCTGGCTTCAGGCTCCAAAGATAGAGCCGTGCATCGTAAGGGCTTCTGTGGCCCTTCTTCTCGAGAACCCTTAAAGGCCGCAAAAGAGCCAGCGAGGTTTTTCGAAAGACGACGCGACGACCGCGCTCGAAGAAATAGTTGCAGTGCAAGGTTCCTGTGTTGCTGTTGCGACGGTTGCAACAGATATCCCTAAAATAGGCAAGTCATGATCATGGCAGATTGCTGTATGGTGGCGACAAGCAACACACCATGGTCCGGGAAGTGTCAATCTGAACCCTGCAACGTATGAGAACACTCTGAAACTCGCACGGCTCCAGATTCAAACCGGAACCACAACTTCCTGGCTCCCGTTCTTCGCATCGCCTACGCATTGTGCAGGGATGTAGGGGTTTCAGGCATACTATATATATATATAGATATATTATGTGTGAACAATACTCTATTATATTGTACACGTATTATATTACAGTATAGGTTTAGGTTTTGAGTTGTGAGGATGTCGGTTCGCCAAGGCCCTTCTGCTTGCTTGTCGGCTGGCGCATGGCTCAGATGATACCGGAAGACCTTGGTGCGCTGAAAGGGGTTTAGGGTTTAGGGGCCCTGCTGCTTCCCAGCTGATCAGCAGAGTCTGGGTTCAAAAAGGGGCTTTAGGGTTTAGGGTTTAGGGGCTCGGGTGTGGCCGACTTCCCAGCTCAATAAGATCAGAGCCTGGGTTCAAAAATGGGTTTAGGGGCTGGACAATGAGGCCTGCTGCAAGAGGGATGGGACTTTGATGACTTGGTCTTTTGGTTTCAGTTTTCGGGACATGTCGAAGAGTGTTCAGTTGGGGTTTGGTCTGTCCGATGGGTGAGTGTCCATGCATGCTGGGCAAAAACAGATGACACAAGCCACAACAATCCCGCACATGCACCGTAAGTTGTGGCCGCTTGCTCAAACCAAACCCAAACCAACCCACGCAATTACATGGCCTGCTTGCACGGTGACTCTCTTGCCATTGCAGCCCAACTTCCACTGCAACCTTTTAGCCATGCGAGAGGAAAAGATAGATGTAGTGGAAGTCGGTCTTACAAATGGGCAAGAGAGCCACTGTGCAAGTATCCAGGCCGATCCATGCCTCTCACGATGCTTTTGCAGCCATCCTCGGCGGCGGGTTGTGACCTGGGGTGGTGGTGGCAGTAGTCAGTGCTGTACAGGATCAGCTGAGGACCGTGCAGCAGATCAATTTGCTGCCATCTTTTGCGATGGCTTTGTCGTGCTTTGGCTGCCATTCTTGGCGATGGATCGGCCGTGACTTGGGGTGATGCCAGCAGTGTTGGTGACGGTAGTGCTGTGCAGGACCGGCTTGCGAATGCTTGCCGATCTGCCTGGATGTATGCCAGAAGCCGCAAAGATGGGCATTAAATCGCTGACGAGGGGCCGGCAACACATTCGCTCAAGCTGTGTTTAGGGTTCAAGCGAAGGTTGTGTGGTTAAGGGCGGAGGGGTGCCCTAAACTTGCCGAAAATAAACACTAAGCCCCAAATCTGCAACTCTCTGAGGTTTCACTGGCTGCACAGCAGCTGCCGGCGGCCAACGAAGTTGCAGGCCCATGCTGCGCAGCTTCCGATGACACACAGCACAGGGGAATAACTCGGCCGCAAACCGCCGAGATTGGTGCGACCCTGCTTCCAAAGGCTGTAGGTGACCCTATCGAAGTACCTCGTTTGACCAGCTGAAGAGGACTTGTATTGAGCCTGGCAGCTGACAGCCTGAAAGGTGCTTTCATGTCAGAGGCGGTGCGGCCGTCATTTCTCCTGTGGTTTGAACCTTCGATGCATGCAAACTCAGCAACCTCGACCCGGGATTGCAAGCCGAGCACAGACGATACATGCTCCAGAGCTGACACAGCCTGCAGCCCAACAGCCTGCACAGCATTTCTAAATTACATGGCCTCTCTAGCACATGCGGTGTGGAGGTCGGCGGCTTGCTGATGCGGCTCCGCTGGACAGCCGCTGGTCGCGGAGCCAGAATTAGTAGTTTGACCCCTCGGGGTCTCCCTTACACTCCCCTAGCAAGTATCGTAAAGTCGTAAAGCATACCACAGAATTCATCCTACTTCTATGCCCTACATAGCCCATGCATTACGGGTACCAGGGACCCCAAGGCCGACCACTAAAGCTACGAACCCAGAGACTCCAATAGCCCTTAATTAAGGACATTTCTTAAATCATATTAGGAGATCCTACTACAATGTGAAAAACCTTAAACCGCAGTATATTCCTGAATTAAGGAATATTGGAGTCTCTGGGAACAGCTTCCCCAGGCCCCCAGATCGACCCTTCCCGAGTAGACTCAGATCCTTCCAAGGAGAGCCCCGCAACCCTGGTTCCAAGATCCCGTTAGAGGGATCTTTAAGGGTTCCTTTAAGGGATCTGCAGGGTTTAGGCTTTAGGGTTTAGGGGACTCCAATATTAGTTAAGGAACATACCCTACACTATAATAGGATCCTAAATATGATTTGAGGCATATTCCTGAGTTGAGGGATATTGGAGTCACTGGCTGGTTCGGACGGTAGAAAGTCCCTTGTCCATGCCTCTACTCAAGCCGACTCAAGCCTCCAGCTACTCTCGACTTGAGTCTTGAGGGTGTCTCCTCCAAAGCCCAAAGCCCCAAGCACAACAGGTTCGAGGATGCCAGATGTGAGTGTTGCAAGGATGCTAAAGGAGTGCTGGCCTTGGCACCTGTGACACATGAGACCTTGACGGGTAGGGGGCACGTAATGTCCATGGATTTGGGGTTCAGGCTCGTGTGTGTGTGTGTGTGTTGGGGCTCCCTTTGGGCTTAGGGGATTTTTCGCTGTGGGACAGCGTGTCATGGCGTGCTCCCCATGTGAATAGGAGTGCGTCGTGGAACCTGGAATCCAGGCTCGGCTAAACCGACAGCGACATCTGCAACTCATAGGTTCATCCAGCTTGTTTTCTCAAGGTCTGCAAGGTCTAGAACATATATTTAACCGAGCTTTCAAAACTTAAAGGCTTATAGGTGATCCTGCCCGGCTTACTCATGCCGGATCCTTTGCCAGATTAGAGACCCACATTCACAGACGAGAACTTCAGCAAGATGGAGATGCGGAAGCAGAGTTCAAGCCCCAACTAGGCTGCTAATTTGGCACGTTTATAGAGCCTGAATTCCAGCGCTGCCACCTGCACCTCAATCAGCCGAGGCCATGCTTGCTTGTGGATTCTACCTTGTCGCATCCGTTTATTGCAGCTATGGCAGAAAGTACCCCGAAACCCCATTCTAACTATCAAGGCCCCTATGCTGCACCCAAACACTGTCCCCTCATACTTTCGACTGTACTTATCTCAAAGACCCTCTTCCAGTTATTACGGCTTTTCCGAGAAACCCCCACCCCCAGCCCAACTGTATCTCTCCCGAAGACCCTGTTGTAGTTATCAGGGCGCCTATATCATAGAACTCTTACAGACCCCTTAAAGAATCCGTATACTAATTAGGCCCCCTTTGATTGGATCCTCAACTCGGTCACCCCAGCTGCATGACAAGGTGCCCTTCTCACGGCTCTACAATGCTGAGATCCACAAGAACTGCTTTGGAGGTCTGGTCTCGCAACCCTTCGAGTAGATTTGAGTAGATAGCCCTTATAGCCCAAAGAGTAGCCCTTATAATATAGATGTGGGTGGTTCTTATAGAATGATTAGTAGTACCACTTATAGTGGAGTTGCCAAAGAGTGACCCTTCTGATTGCAAGCAGGACTTGTAGTGTATAAACGTGGTGTCAGGTCTTCAGGGTCATCTTGTGGGTCAGATGCTGGTTCCGAACGTTGGCTTTGGGCAGCCTAAAAAGATCTAAAAAGTACCCCGAAGCCTCGGATCCCCGTCTGTTTAAGCCCGGAATCTGAGAGCACGTCAAGAGCTTGTGAATTGCAGCACACATGGGTATGCTGAGCGTGCTGTGAACATTCGTGAACACATTGAGATCACGACCAGCGCTGTTGGTTCCACCTCTCATCAAACCCTAGTCCCTAAGTTTTCTGTCAACACAGTTTCTGCAGCGTCGCAGTTTGCACCGGGCTAAACTGTCAATGACCCGTTGCTTCTCAGGTGAGGACGGTGTCGGATTCCGCGTCGAAGATGCGCTGGCCCGGCTCTTGAGATAGTTCATGGCCTGAACACAGACGATATCGGGAAACTTGCGATTTCCTCGTGGAGTTTGGGGAGTAACAAGTTCAATGACTCTGAACGAACACAGGCTCCCAGGACGCAGTTCTGACCTAGGAGGATAGTTAATCTCCGAACCCGCAGTTGTACGCAGACATCGTCGGTAATCGCATGCATGTCAGCACGTGTACTCAGTCAGTGTACTGATCATGAGCTGGACTCAACAGCAACAGTGCGAGAATCACATTTTGCGCTGCAGTATGAGAGCTGGTGATGTTTGCGTAAGGAGTTGCTACCCCTGAGAAGGCTGTCGCGGTGGTTGCTGCAAAACCTTATTGCGCGCAGCTTTTTGAAACAATGGTCGTCCTTTGTGTCCAAATTGGATAACTTGTTGTCTTATGACAGTTGGGCTTCATGTCACGTACATGCGCGTGCGCAAGTGTTGAAGCCCCAGTAAAAACGTGCTACCAAAACTAAATGTTGTCGTAGCGCAGCGAGAATGTTGGTCGTGTGTTCGTGTGTGCTGGTGAATGATCATGAGTTTTTTGCTATTGTGGTGTTTTTTTTCTGTGCTTCTAGTGCCAGTAGCACTCGATCCGGAGGGTGTGGTCATTCACAGGGCAACACCATCCGGGGCCGTACTGTTTCAAGAGATGTCATCAGGCATGGAGTGGCACACAGTACCAGGATTGAAAACGGCATGATGGCGGCAAACATGGTCTAAACTTTTCAACTTTGCCTGGACTTCGTGCATGCTACTTGCACTAGTGTCACCAGTGTTGTGCCTGTTATGACGACGTAGCTACTTGCGCATGTGCATGTCAGTGTGACTTTGAGTGTGTGTGGCACTTCTCAGGCGCAGTCCACCGACGGTTCTCTTACTGTCCGGCCGATAGTCGCGTCCTCGCGTCATGTGTTCAGTGACAGTCTAGTTTCAGGCCCGGGGCTAAGCTCCTACTTGTATGTGCCTATTAGTTGAGGAAGCCGCAAAGTTGTATTGGGATCGACCTGTTCATTTGTGCCAGGCAATTGATGGTACTTGCTGGGGTACCGCTCGTCAACAGATCTTGAGGCAAACCACACCAAACCCAGTTCGCACACGCGACCAGGTGCAATTAGCAGCTCACGTTTGGGAATGCCCTCACTGCAGCTTCCACCCTTTATCACCCGTAGTCCTGTCATTCAGAACATTTCTTATCAGGATGTTTTCGAGTCACATCGGCTTATAGCTCCGGCCGCAGAGTCAGGGGGTCTCGGACACCGGCACTCCGTTGGATACGCAAGGTAGTGCACAGATACCGGTCACAGTGCAGACTCGGTTTCTCAGAGCGCCATCTGAGGCCTTATTAAAGCCTTCAGGCCTCGACGTGGCTGAGGCGCAAAGGATGGTGTGTGCCAGCCACCGCTGCCGGGGTTCTGTGTGCAGCTCAGATCTGGAACCCATGGCCGCGGCATGACGGTGTTTGTCTTATCATGCATCAGGGATTTCTGAGGTACCAGTTGATTATAGGTATACGACGGCTACGACTGCTACTGCTACGACGGCTAATTACTAACTACTACTACTACTACTACTACTACTACTGCTACTGCTACTGCTACTGCTACTGCTCCTGGCCTCCTGCTCCTACTCCTACTCTTACTGCTACTGCTACTGCTACTGCTACTGTTGCTGCTACTGCTACTACTACTGCTACTACTAAAGGGACAGTTCCTGACGCCTGACGATGCAGCGATGTGAGTATAGAGCTCGTTCGGTCGTGCGGTCCATCTAAGGCATGACGGTCTGCGTCGAGTTGCTTTTCGGAGCTGACCTGCCTAAACTACCTGCCTGATCTCTCAGATCACGACCTTTTGGGATGCGGTCCACGCCTGTGCAGCGCCGTGGTCTGAGCTCGGGACTAGCGAGGTTTTTGCTGTCGGGCCACATGAGTTGGGTTCCGCGCAGGCCCGGATGTTTCAAACAAGTTCGCTTCAGTGGTTTGCATGGTTGGAGCCCGGGCCTTTAGAGACTTCATCAGGTCTTTGTGCTGGCGGCGGCTCCGGGGATTAGTTAGTGTAAGCGATTAGTGACTAGTGGCATCGTGAGTCATGACTGCATTTGCTAAAACTGGATTCTGGAGTGGCATACTTGAGTTGCTATGTGTTTTTGGACTTGTTCCTTATATGAACCATGACACAGGAAGTTTATTTTTTCTCCCCCGTCACTTCACAGCCCAGAAAATCGTTTGTGCTGACGATTGTGTCTGATACTGGTGGTGATGATGACGACGATGATGATGGTGTTGGTGGCGGTTGTGGTGCTGATGTTTCCGAGTGTTTCCCAATCCGCTCCGGCTGCTACAAGTCCTGAGCTCAGGGGCGCAAGGGGGAGGCCAACAATAACACAAACAATCTTAAGGAGAATTATGACAACAGTTGGACATCTCACAATATTTATTTGTATACATATACACATACACGCATATAACAGATGATGAGTACTGTATAACATGCCAAACCCTAAAGCTTTACTGAGAGAGTTGGGTTGCAAAAACAAACCTCATGGCTGCATCGCCTGAATCCAGTCGTGTTCGTTGAACTATGTAGCTCCCCTTCTCGTGGTAAGAGCGCCAACGCAGATCATGTCCATGTAGATATAGCTGTGCAAGGAGACTAGCACAACACTCTTCCGATACTACAGCAAAACATACCATGATGTAACACAAAAAGCTATAATTCAACGAATTATACTAGACTGTAATGGAATATTTATGTACCCTAAACCCTAAACCCTAAACTAGACTGTAGTGGAAGATTTATGTAATCAGGGTCGTGGCCTCCAAGCCACGGAGCCGCCCTGTGCCCAGGTCCGGCTACTGGAAGGTCATTGCCTTGGCCTTCGCAACTGCCGGGCGGCTAAGTCTCAGAAATGTCGTCCCCGAAGTGCGTCAGGTTTCAGGGTATAGTATAGTATAGTATATATTCAGTATAGTACAGTATGGTATATAATCAGTATAGTACAATAGTATAGTATAGTATAGGTTTCAGGATGAGGCGTCGTCGTTTTCATCTTCGTGTTCGCCGTTGTCGACACTGGTGGACTGGTGGTGATGCTGTTTTACAACGTAGACTTCCCGCTCAGTAACGGCACACGCACCGTCTAGAAGCGTTCTGGTTCTCGGCTTACGGCTTCAAAACAGCCCGTCAGCCATGCACAAGAAAGAACACCGTGAATTGGCGAATATGTTAGACGTGTGTTCGTTTGTGCGTGCATGCTTGCGTGAGTGTGAGTGTGTGAGTGTGTGAGGAGAGGGTGAGGGTGAGTGAGTCACTGAGCGACTGAGAGTGTGAGTGTGTGTGTGTGCGAGCGAGTGCCACAAAACACCAGAAAGCAGCGTCAGCACCCTACGGCACAGGTTTCGGGACTCTTCTATATACACGGTAGACCAGCTTAGCCACGCAGCATGTGGGACTAAGCTGCGCGGGGATAGCAGTCATTCCGGGACTCGAAATCCCTTACTCAGACCTCAGGCACGAGATTCAACGAGCCTGCAAACCCCGATGGGTGAGAGAAGTTCTGACAGACACAAGCATAGCCATTCAAGCACCCTTTTCTGCGTGTCCAAGGCAAAGTCGCAGTGCCACAAAATGGAGACGCAAAGTCTGCAGGTGGCTCTTCCTATAAGAAGTCTAGCACAGTTTAACGTTTTTGCTTTTGAATTTAGTTGTGCATTGACAGGAATTGGCAAGAAATGCTCCAATTCTTGGGGGGAGGGCTGAGGGCTTAGCTTAGATCGTCAAAAGGCCTCGCATAGTCTTGACATGCTTTTCCGTAGTCCTGGCAGGAGACTGGGCAGTGGCTGACCAGGACAGGAAATCGGAATGTCAACAGGGAAGCTCTGCTTTGTCCAAACATGGGACAAAGGTTCCAGCTCCTAGAGAGTGTGGACATACGGCTGTGGCTGCCTGTCCCCATGGTGCATGGTATAGGTTCTCGGGCAAGCACGGGGCAAGGCGCGAGCAAGTGTGCAAGGTGCACGGTGGTCAGACAGTGGTCATGGAACTCTCTTTGATTTTACCGCCGCATGTCAGGGAGTACTTAAAGGTTCATGGGACTCAACCAGTTGTGTAGTACTGTCGGTCAGCGCTTCTCCTTGATACTGTTACACCGACGACTAGCGAAGACTTTAATTATTCTTGATTGCGCTGCTTTGGCCAGGATTCGTGCGACATTCCACGGCATTGACACATCAGATGCTCCTGTCCCAGGTGGTGAGGTTTTCGTCATTGGGCACTGTCTGGCTGCGAGTTCCCACCAAGTCATTGCAATGCCGGTGCCAGAGCCCATGTTGCGGACACATGTCTATGATTAGTGGTCCCCAGTCGTCCACAGCCCGAGAGATGTTGCTCTCTTGCATCAGCTTCGTCTTTCTGGTCAAGTGGCCCTGGAATGGTTTCTCGCTACGCCGTACAGTCGTGCTAGCCCAGCTTTGCTGCGGTGTCAGCCCTCCGCTATGGTACCGAAGGTTTTGCCGTCCTATCACTGTCGAAGGATAGGCCAGATATTTCCACTCCACATTTCACTCGGCTTGAATTTGCCGTCCTATCACTGTCGAAGGAAAAACCAGATATTTCTACTCCACATGTCATTCGGCTTGAAGTTAAGCCGCCCATGGACTAGGCAGCTAGGTCGGTGTAAGTTGGCATTTATTCTATGGCCACTTGCTCTTTTATGATTCAGGATGATTCAGGGCATCATCCCGGCATAGAAGGGCTTGGGCTCTATGATGTGGCATGTAGCCGTTTAGGGTTTGCAGTAGGGGGGGCAGGTCTCGAGACAGTATAATATAACGTCCATAACTTTTAATTTTTTGATTTTGAAGCCACCACGGCATCTAGCCATGGCTCGTGCGCTGTTGCGTGTTGATGCCCTTCATGCAAGTTGAGAGGCTCAAGCTTATCGTGGCATGGCATACCTTACACGGCCCCGGCAACATCTAGCTAAATCTTCGGTGCAGCACCACCAAACCGAAACTGCGCGGCAACCCTGAACCCGTCATGCACGCTCAGCCACTACCCTCAACACCCTGGCCCTGAGCCCTGTCTCGGCGCCACGAGGTAGCCCGACACGATGGTTGAAAATAAAAAATGGAGAAATCCAGTCGAGCGTACCCTTACAGAGGAGACTGTACCACACGTTCTGAATTCTGGCCACCCGTGTCTGCTGCTTTAGCAGGCAGTGCGCGCGGCTTCTTTCAGCCATGGGGCCCGGGGCGGCCTCTCTCTAAGTCGCCATGGACGAGGAACGTGGGACAGTTTTGGGATTTGCGGTTAGAGGGCAAGTTTTTGCTTCACAAGGTCACAAGGTGCAATAAAAGCTCGCTTTGGTTTATCCTCAACTCCTCGGTGCTTTGCTTGGCTTTAAGCAAAGCTCGCTTCCATCTCGGCACTGCGGAATTTCTACCACGACGAAGGGGGCCAGAAGAGCAAGCTTTGCTCATGCAAGACCCCAAGGATTTATATCTATATCTCCCAACTCCGATACTATGCAAGATCTCACGTGTGATCAAGTAAATCCTTAAGCACCAGTACTTCGCGGACATGTTTATATTGCCACGGGAATAACAAGTAGGAGCCTCACACAACAAGGGACCTTCGTATTGAACCCAAGAGGGTAGGATATGGGGGACCCCAAAACACTATTCTAGTTATTAAGGCCCCTATATCATAGAGCCCTATTATACACCCCTTTTGGAACCCGTTACAGGAACTCTAAGGCCCCTACATTGCCCCTAAACCCTAAACCCTAAACCCTACATTAATTTTCAAGTCTCCCCTGCTCAGGACCTTCGCCACCCCGAAGGGGAAGCGACTCCGAGCCCAAGGCCTACTGCGAAACATTCGCTTGGGGGCACAGACTACTATAAGGGGTACGTACTATAAGAGTTACTATAAGGGGTACTTTCAGGGTACTATAAGAGTTACTATAGCTTTCGGAAGTTGTGCCCTCGTGCTGCTGGGCATGGCGACGCAGGAGCTTCCATAGAGGTCATGGTGGATAGTGGACCTGCCAGTACCACTTTCAAGGACAGTACAGGTGACAGTAAACCTCTACAGTCTCTAGCCGCAGATGAAGCAGTGCCCGGTAACTTTGGCGCATTGCCTTGGTTCGAGATGAGAGTACTGTAGCATTTAGCGGACTTAGCGGTCCAGTCCAGGGCCCGATTACATGAGGGCTGATGCATTGGCGGCTCTAACTTAGGTATGTGCTTGAGAAATAGTTGTGGGCTTTGCATGTGTGCCGGATTCTTCGAGATCTCTCTGTCACCTTGGAGAGAGCGAGCTGTGCGTTGGAAGTTTGTAGTCCTCCTTAGTCGATCGGTTGAACTGGGCCGAATGGTTGTTGAAAACGGTTTTGATCTTGTCTGCCAAATTGGAAGTTCGAAGACATTTGCAGAAATGTGGTTTCTATGCAGTAAATATATGTGAATGAATACAAAATAGGTACAAGAGGCATTATACCCGCATGTGCAGCAACCTGCGTCTTTTAGAAGGAGATGCAGGTTTGTGTAGCAACGTTTTGGAATCAATTCGCCGGATAAGACTCTGACTAAGAGGGTGCCCCTTCTCGAAACTGAAGCTGCAAACTGGAAATCCTTCATCCTTCTCGACGGCTCCATACAAATCTGCACCAATTGCATTTCGCTTTCCCCAATCTACACGACTTTACGAAGCCTGCGCAGGTTCAAAAACTCTTTAGACGACTGCGGCAAGCACTACC
Source organism: Symbiodinium sp. clade A Y106 (assembly GCA_003297005.1). NCBI lineage: Eukaryota > Dinophyceae > Suessiales > Symbiodiniaceae > Symbiodinium > Symbiodinium sp. clade A. The sequence goes on along the minus strand of BGNK01000133.1, from coordinate 21,704 downwards.
TTGCCGACCAAGATGAGGCCGGATAGTGCCGTCGTGCACGGAGCCAACTCTTCCCTGCCTCGCTGACGGAGCTGGCAAGCTGCCGCACCACAGGATCATAATATAGGGGCCTTAATAATTAGAATAGGGTTTTGGGTCCCATTATACTATCATTAGAATAAGGAATCCCCCAAATAGTATTGGTAATAATTGCTATATTCAGTGCCACAGTACTGCTTTGCATCCTATGCCTTCAGGTTTGGGTCAGGACTCCTGAAGGATGTCGTCTGTGGTCTTGGGGGGCAACGATGCAAGGTGCAAGCATTTGGAATCAGTGGAACACGCAGCGCAGGCCTTGAGCGGACACTACGAGTGCTCTGGGGATTTAACCACTAGTACCGTAGCCCCCTGTACTGGCGGGTTCTGATATAGCTCTAATTTAACAGTATACCGTCCTTAGAATTAATATTATTAGTATTCCAGTAAATGCCCTGTATACTTGCGACGAAGGAAGACCAACCAGGAGAAAAGGCGTTGAACCTGCAAAGGGACAAGCGAAGAGCCAGCTTTGGAAAGGTTCTATTTTTGGGACCCTCACGGCCCGAAACCTTGTGGCTCTGGTCACTGCTAAGCTGGTTACTGTTCAGCCTTTGGGTGCTACCGGGGTAAACCCTAAACCCCAAACGGGTTTAGGGTTTAGGGGTGTTAAGATTGCACAGCCTCTTGCCCATTATAGCGAAGGTCACCGTCCACAGGCATACAATGCCAACCCTTCTTGCAGCGACCTGAAAGTACTATAGGGGCCTTAATAGTTACCTATACTATTTTGGGGGGTTCCTTATGATAACTATAGTATACTGGGCCCCAAAACCCTATTGTAATTATTAAGGCCCCTATATTAACTAGTTCGCATACATACGTGCAAGCTTAGCGGCTCACAGCTCAGCAGCCTGCGCAGTGGTAAGCCTGAGATATCAAATGTCGGATCTGAGCGCGCCGAAGAACCTGCATAGTCTTAGAGTCTTAACCGAAGACCATCAAGTATATACTTCCCTAATCGATGTAAACCGTATCCGAAACCCTAACAGGACTCCGGAATGCCAATGGATGCCGTCCCTTGAGTATGAAGGCACCAACTGCTTCTGCAAAAGGATACTTGCCGGCTGCGTTTGCCTCGGTGCCGGAGCGGCAGTGCTCCTTCGATCCAGCACCCTCAGCTTCAGCTACGGCTACGGTATCCACCTTACAAGTACTGACAGTGTTGCCGCAAGCAACACCGTATGGCACGGCATGGAGCGAGAGGGCGAGGAAGAAAGCAAACCTGTCGACTCTGTGGTGTCGCCGCGGCCCTTCACTACGATGCTGCCGGCCAAAGCGACGACAGTGTCCCCGCGGCCCTCCACTACGAGGCTGCCTGCCAAAGTGACGACTGCCATGAAGGCGACTTCAATCGGCACTTCGATTTGCAATGCCACTAGGGAGTGTGGTACATGGGTGAGGACACAAGAACCGAAATTTCAGAGCCAGCAAATTCGAGGACAACCTTTCTACAATAAGCACATCGTAATGATTGGAGACTCACGGATGCGGTACCAATATTTGTCCCTGGCTTACTTTTTCACACACGGTGCTTTTGCCACAGGAAACGATTTCACTTTTCTGATTAATGCAAAGCAGTTCACGGAGAAGCTTGCTGAGCCATGGAATTTCTGGTTCAATAAGACGAATCACGTATTGAAGCACGAGCTGTGCAACTGCTACCGACCAAAGGGCAGTCTGGCCAATGCTGTGGAGAATCGATATTACCGACATCCGGAGAAGATGGTCTCAGTCACATACTTGCAGAAATACGGGCCGGCTTTGATGCAAGGGCACTGGCATTCTGACGGCACAAGCATTGACTTGTGCAACTGTCAGTGTGGGCCAAGAGCATGCAACCCCTTGATCGAAACTCCGAAGTGGACTGCGACAAACATGTCCCAGCTCGCGAGGATCGTCGCGGATTTGAAGCCTGACTACTTGGTGTTGCAACCGGGATGGGAGGAGTTCCAAGCCTGGTCGACAGATGATCTGTTCCGGTTTTTTTCGCTGGTCCAAAAATCCTGCCCGGACGCGCAGCTGTATTTTAAAACTCGGCTTATCAAATCAACAGAGAATGCGCATGGCTTTCTTTCATGGGCCAATAGCTACTACAGGGACATGTACAAAAGGCTGAATTTCTCGCAGCACGGCTGGCATATGTGGGACGTTTCGACCATTACGGCATCGTGGAAGGCTAATGACACGAAAGCCACCTTCATGTGGGATCCATGGCATTACAGCCTTGCATCGAACAATGCACTAAACAGGTTCATGTCGCAGACTCTTTTTGGTGTCGATGTGCAGCATCTTGACACATGAGAGTTGCTACTCCGAGCAAAACTCGACTTCGTCGTTACTGCGCTTGAGGCGTTGCTACGGTGAGCAATGTTTCATGAGTTCGAGTCGTAATGTGACTGTCAGAAGCCAGCATGGTCATGGGTCATCATCGTAGTCATCATCACGATGAATCCCTTATCATCCCCTACGCCTATTCGTAAAACCCTCAATGATGATGAGTCTCCTGATAGTGAAATCTTCCCCCGGCCAGCAATTTTTCATCTACCCGCTACACGGACCCGCCTCGGCCGGCTCAGCAACTGAGGCTGCACAGTTCCCGGGGATGAGCACTCTGTCCGGCCCATAACCCTAATTCCCGAGCCCTAAATTCCACGCTCGACCCAAACCCTGGACTCTGGTGGAGTGTGCTGGGGACGCGATTGGCGAGTTTGGGGGATGATGCGGGGTTGGGGTGTGTAGTGGTGGTGGTAACGGTGGTGGCAATGCTAGTGCTGATGCTAGCGCGGGCGGTACTCGCAATGGTCGTGGTAGTTTATCCATGGCACTAAATGTCAGCTATGTCTTCTGGGGGGGTCCCATCAGAATTTGCGTTTTTCGCTGGCTGGGATCGAATTATCTACCACTCACCCTACATTAGCAACCCTACTACTGTTGTTGAGTGGGTGTTGGCAAAGTATAAACCACTCCTCTGGCTGGTTAATAGCACCAAAAGTAGCAGTGATAGTGGGTGCCCCGAAACCGTAGAATTTCCCGCCAGGCAGTTTTAAATGTTACGTGGAGGTTTCATGGGAGTTTCCGAAAATTAGGGGTACCTTATTTAAGGATCCTACTATTTAGGGTACTATATTAGGGTCCCCTATTTTCTGAAACCCCCAAGTGATCCTGGGAAGGAACTGTCGGAAGTGCAATGTCACACGAGCACCAGCAGCATTTCCATGGCAGCCATGTGCCCGAGCCCTGTTGCCCTGCTTTCAGGGCGACAGCACGGACGCTGCAAAGGACACCCGCCCATGGCCTCAGGGGTTGGGGTCCGCGTCGCATCAGTTTGTTTAGGGGCTGTGTCGTGAATCTGGTGTATCACATGGCTGGTCTCACTGTCCAACCCAGACCACAGCCTTGACCAAAGTAAGAAGACCTCGACAGCTTGGCGAGGGCTTCAGGACTGCAAGCCAAGTTGCGGTCCTAGCACAAAAATCGCTTGGGGTGGCCGGACCTCATGAAGAGCCGTCTTGAGGACTCACCCCTGAACTGTTGATGACCGTGTTTTACAACTGAAAACAATCGGGGTGAGTGCAGCAGCAACTGTGTGTCAACCAGGTTCACTGTAGGAGCACAAGTAGTAGCAGTAGTAGTCGTCGTCGTAGTCGTAGTCGTCGTCGTGGTGGTCGTCTTCGTCGTAGCAGTGGTAGTGCTGCATGCTTGTAGGAGTGGGGGCCGTCGTCGTAGTCGTAAACGTAGTGCTAGCCGTGGCGGTGTGATAGTGGTAGCTGTGGTCGCAGTCGTAGTCGTTGTGGTCGGGGTCGTCGTAGTAGAAGTAGGAGCCGTAGCTTCGTAGTGTTTGCTGCAGTTGCAGTACTAGGAAGGTGTTGGGGGGGCAGCAACAGCAGTACCACATTCGGATAAGCTGCGGCAAATCTGTCAAAAGCCGTGAGCACTTCCTGACCACGAAGTACTCGGCAACGGCGGCTGGAGTAAAAGTAGTGAGCAGAATGAGCCGATTCGAATTGTGGTGGCGATCCCGCGAGAGTCAGCAGCTTAGGCAGTCATGTGAGTGGATAGCAGTACCAGGAGTCGGCCGCAACCAACAACCATGCCAACGGCATGGACTTGATGGATATCTCGACCCTCGGGCATTTCGGGGGAATAGCCTTCAACCCGTTGTTTTCCAAGCGCGGTGCATCACGGGACTCTACACCGAAGATACTCTGCACTGACAATGTTCGTAGATTAACAGGGGTTGTCAGGCGATCGGCTACATGAAAGACCTTCGAGGAATATCCAATCGCATGCAAGGAATGCTGACCCAGATGCGGCGGCCATGTCCACCGATGCGCTCGAAACCCTGCAGGAGGCACTGCATCAGTCATCAATCGACGCTTTTCAGCCCCCGGTAGCAAATAGCAATTAATTACCATTCACGGGCGGAGCATTTCTCTCACGGAAGCCAGTCTGCTCGATCAGGGCAGTCATCCCCATGCAATTCCCGAAGCTAACACGGACCTGTGGAGGAAAGGAAGCTGACCCACGAAGTTAAACAGCGGTTCTTTTTATCTTGCCTTTATGACAAAAGGTAGCGATAGCCTCTGACTGGGCCACGTTTGGTTGCTTCGGACTCTGCGCCGGCTTCTACAAGTGAACGGCCGACGTTGAGTAGTACTGGTCGGTTGTTAAGAGCAGCGTCCGGTTTGGGGTTTAGGGTCAGAGCGTGACACATGTTACTGTTGTTGCTGCGTGCCAGTATAGCTTGGAGCCGTATCAGTGACGAGCGCCCGTAGCACCGTCACAAGCGGCGATCGCAAAATTTCAATTTTAGCCGACAGCCGTCATCCGTGCCGGATTAACCCCCAAAGCATCCGACGTTCTGATTACTTTCTTGATACGCAGCAATCCCAGCAGTTGTGAGTAATTCATGGGCTCTTGTACTCTACGCACGAAGGATCAGTAAAGTGCGAAGTAGAAGCTCTGGAGACACCAGACAGCAGACCATGTCAAGCTGCAGCTCGCGAGGCTGCGGTTCGGTTGTACGAGATCGTGGTGCGGCCTGCAGAGTTTCAGCTTAACGGCCATTACTATTGTGTTTATTATCATCATTTGTGTTAGTATTATTGTGAAAACCAACCCCAAGTTTCTGTTGCCTAAGCTTTGATTGAGCCTTGCACATTGCGCCAAGTCACATTTCCAGAAATGGGCAAAGGGTTCTGGGAATGAATCACGGATACCAATGGCTCGGTAGTGGCAGTGCATGGTTATGGTAGTTATGGCAGTATGGTTTAGGAAGTTTAGGGCGTAGTTGCCATTAAAGGCTTGAAAGGCGGATGGGCATTGAAACCCTTATTCAGCTTATTCTGCCCTTATTACAAGCTACAAGGAGACAGACGAGCAAGCGATGCGATGGACTCGAGGATTCAAAACGGAAGCAGGAACTTCAACCCGTCGGCAGCGGGTGCATTTGTTACAGCTGAGGCCAAGGATGGTATGTTGGGAACCGAAGTGTTGGGACACTAGCACCTAGAGCAAGAAGTCCGAATCCTAAGCACCTAAGCATCCCCCTGACTTGGAGCCGAGGAAACTGAGCCCTCGTACGGGAACGTGCCCAGCAGCGGCACGATCTTTGGGACTCGAGTGTCTTTGCTGTAAGACCATCACTGTAGCAGGTTCCGCTGAGGCAGTCAGTTCAGGCAGCTTTGCTCAGGCGCATTTGATATGGTTGGGGACTTTACATCAGTTGCGCCATCCACACAATGCTCGGCAACGACAGCCGACTGCTTGCCTCAAGGCACGAGACTACAGTATTTAATGTCACGCTCCGGCATGGAACTTCCTTGCTATGGGACTGCGTCAAGGACGTATGTTTGGTATGTAGTCGGTTCTGTGTTCCCCGTCTCCGCCCGAGGCGCCGGAGGTGGACATGGAGCATGAGATAAGCTCCTCGAAGCGCGGATGGACAGGTTGAGTTTATGGTTGACAGGGTCAGGGTCCAGGCATCCTACCAACATGGCTTCGCATGCTCTACATGTACATATTCCTCGAAGATTCGGGGTGTTGAGCTTGGTTTGACAAGCTCTTCCGAATGTACAGCGGCGATCTGTTTCTTCTGCTGAAGGAACAGCAGTGGTTATCAGTTATCAGTGATCAGTGGTTTTAGGATTGGCGCCTTGGGGATGCAGGGCGGTTCAGATAACCTTTACGTTCATGGTTTCTTGCAGAAGGTGCTGTGTCGTCGCCCGTCGCTGTGTTCATGTCGCATGCGGTTTGAGACGACTTAGTCGCTTCGCAGCCCCTGGCGAGACAATGCATCACAGATCCACTGCTGCTCAACGCTTCATGGGAACAATTCCCGCAAGAAGCCCTGATCGAAACTGCCACGTCATAATATATTAATGTATTCTGACAGACTATAAGATTGCTGTACTATACTATATTATACTATAATACTATACTATACTACCCAAAATGGAGGAGCACCGAACCGTTGAGGTGCCCTTGGCAACGTGTCCTCGAATGGCGACGACTCCGGTGAGTTGCAGCCTCAAAGACCGGCTTTCGTCGGATTTTGGGGGTGGAAAGGGGTGTTTGGTGTGGCCGGGGTCTGGATTTTGCTGTAGGTTTTTTGCGTAATGGTTCATCTCATGTCAAACTGACAGAGCCTGGACGATTACATGCATGTTCGTTCCGATACACGATTGCTTCTCTGAGCAGCATGTAATCACAGAGGTGCGGTGTAGGCTTTATTGTGCCAGCGTCCATCAAAATCTGTGATTGTATTTTTACCACGCTGTGTAGAAAGGATCGAGTTTGGATGGGACTTGAGCTCCATTCGTCGGTCAAGCCTGACCTTGGAAGGTGCTCTTGTGTTAAGGAAGGGTTTGCGCAGGACCTGCTCGAAGCACATGTGCACCCTTGGCGCGAATGCTGCACCTGAGTCGAGTGGCCGAAGGGTGAACAAAGACCAAAACCTGTTTGGCCACTTCACACTCGAACCGCTACAACTTGGACATGGTTATGCTCTTGGAATATTCATGAAAGCCTCCTGACAGTGAGGTTGTCAGCCTTCAGGAGCCTTGGTCATGTTATGGTACTGTCGTTATTTCTCGTATTTCGGATCGTGTGTTTGTGCGTCTTTGCGTATCCGTCCGTGTGTGCGTAGTTGTGTGTGTGTGTGTCTGTGTCTGTGTCTGTGTGAAGTGTGCGTTTAGGTCTCATGTCTTGAACAAGTGCTTGTTTCTTGGTTTATTGGCTTGGGTCTAAGGCTTGTCATGCGCAACTCAGGAAACAGGCCCCCGCATTCGCCGCGAAGGCCTTTACTGCAGCTCCATTTCCCGTGTTTGCATGATGGGGTGCAGTGCATTCTGTTCCGATATGGGCTCGGAGTCTCTTTCGTTTTGTTGGTGCTGCACACGTCGTGCCAGTCTCAGTGCTGGGTGTCCCGTAGTGCTTTGGCAGTTGCTTCGGCACGGGGTTCATGCCAATATTGAAGCCGAAAGGGTTCCTTATTATAGTTATAGTATAAGATATCCCAAAACCCTATTCTAATTATTAAGGGCCCCTATATTATTGAAGCTTTACTGCTGGCTTGCACCTGAAGCCCTTTAAGGGCACGGCAGGGATCGGTTCCCTTGGCTTGGCCGCCATGGGACGAACTCAGCTTAGGCTGTTTCGGCTGCAAGAATCTGAAATAGTCTCAGCCCTTAGAAATACCAATGCTTATAGTATAATCGGCCCCAAAACCCTGGAAGGTAAGCTCTGACATGGACAATATGGACCATTCTGGTGACAGTGTCTGGAATGGAACCTCCTCGGAGTCTTGGCTTTGCGTTCAGGGCTTGTGTGGATATCGGGCGGGTGTGCTGGCAGCAGGTTGAAGGGGCTATGGGGGACCTTTCCCATTGATCACGCCTTTTGGTGGATGACTAAAACATGATGCCGATCTCGAAACATTTGCGCCTTTGTTACAACTTGAGAGCATCTCACCTGTACAAGCGGCCCACTACACAACACCCACAGAGCAGTACGACGTCAACGAGAGTGAACCAGGCCGGTGAGTCTTTTGAGTGGGCCTCCTCTGAAGCTGGTGGAGTCTGAGCCCTGAATATTTCGGAAACTTGAAACAGGCCCAGAAATCTGTAATTCTCAGTTCCTGTGGGAGTCTCAAAGGACCCCCGTACACAAGGACCACGAGATAGGGTTTAGCTTCAGGGTTTAGGGTCCCTAAACACCTACATCTAAGCCCGAAACCCCATTGTAAAACCGATGCCCGACCACTGGTGCAATTCTCACCAGTGAGTAGGAGGGCGCAGAGGTTGTGGTGCAGCTTCTGGCACAAGCCTGAGCGAAACAGCCTCCGGTGCAGATCTTGGTGGTAGTAGCAAATTTGAAGGCTGAAGTGGAGAAGGGCTCCATGTGAACAGCAATTGGACATGGGTTAGTCGATCCTAAGAGAGAGGGATGTTCCGCATATGTAAGCATTGAAGCTCAGAAGCCAAGGGCAGTGATCACGGCAAGTCCAGCAGGTCCAGGCGGGAATTCGGTTGCCGAACATGTATGTATGCATGTATGCATGTATGTATGATTAGGTATACGTGTGTATATGTATGCATGTGTATATATGTGTATGTATGCGTATGCATGTGTAGGCATGTGTGTGTGTGTGTCTGTGTATGTATGTATATTTGTATGTGTATGTATGTATGTATGTATGTGTGTTTGCATGCATGTTCGTATGTGTGCATGTATGTGTATATGCCCGAAGGCTTGGGCTTGCAGAGTGTCTTTTCGACTTCAGCGCTAGCGATTCGGTCGAGTCTAGAACCTCGCTCACGCAGACGAACAAAGATCCTCGCGGCAAGAGCTGCGTTCAAGACGTAGGATCTTGGCTACAGGCAGCATTGCAACAACTCTGTATACTACGAATCTCATGCCCAAAGTGTCCCACGAGTTGTGTGAAAACCCTTTGCCTCTCACTCCTTCGGGCGTTCGACTTCCCAACGAGCCCAGGGAAGCGCATAAGCGCATCTTCGCATCGATGAACATGCACGAACTCGTATGTCCTACGCCCCCTCTCAACCAGGCACGCAGACAGGAACAGGCTAGCTGCCAGACAAAAGGCACACGCACGTATACACTTACGTACGCACACACGAAGGGGCCGTTGCTGCATGAAACAGACCCGACCCTACGGGTAAACCTGTTGCCAATACGGATCGACAGTATGGTCAGTCTCGTGACAGGAGAATGTCTCAAAGGCTCACCATGACGACGCGGAAATCGACGGCGAACATGGAGCGTTGGCGGGCTTCAGGGTATAGTTCTGCAGCAGTATAGGAGTGAAGATGGTGGTAGTGCGTAGTGTTGCTGAAGCACTAGCGGCATTGCCAGTAGTATAGTATCCCCTCAGCTGACTAGGGGACTTCAGACCCCGCGCCCGAGCGCAAAACGGCTTGGGGTCTGAATTGCCGGGAGGTGGCAATCCAGACCTTCCAACTGGCAATCCAGACCCCCGCTA
>BGNK01000132.1:329857-349699 GCA_003297005.1 Symbiodinium sp. clade A Y106 | reverse complement strand
CCACCGGGTCCCACTAAGTACGTATCGGGACACGTGCAAGGCTAGTGGTTTTGAGGGCGCGATTTTGGGTCCAGAAAATGGTCATGCTTCCGGCTTCAACATAGCGTGCCTCCATAGTAGGGTAGGGTATAGGGTTTAGGGCCGGGTTTAGGGTTTAGGGTAGGGCTTACCCGAAAAGAAGCCAAAAACGCGAACCTCCACTCCTCTCGAAAGCACGAGCCCCAACTCCACAAACCCCAATCCAACCGGTCCAAGACTCTGTGTCTCAGGACAATCTCCATGGTTTGCACAACGTTGAGTTTCACGGCGCAGAGACTCAGGCGGGCAAGACCAACGCCTGTCATGGGGTTGCGAGGTGTTTAATCTAATTTGGGAGTTCGCCAAACGCCGGGAACAGCACCAAGTTGCCAACATGGATGCGAAATCGCAGTACGGACAGTCGGAAAAGTCGCCCGGCCAAAAACAGTTCGCCCTCGATCTAAGCAACCGTCGTCATACCATTCCCCAGCACCGTTAATATAGGGGCCTCAATAATTAGAATAGGGTTTTGGGGCCCATCACACTATAAGTATAATAAGGAGCCCCCCAAAATAGTATTGGTAATAGGCCCCTGTATTAGGTGTCAACTGATTCCGGCGAGCTGGATCTGAAAGTACGACTGAACTACGGCTGATCCTAACGTTCATACTAGCTTCAATGAAACCCCACAAAACTCGAAATCCCAGCCCCAAAAGCCCAAACCAACGAAGGATCTCGAAAGGGAGTTAACTCAGTCCCTTTTGAATCTTTTTCCGGTTTAAGGTTTGTAGGGACGGATCCAGGGCCGGTTGAATTATGATACTCATTTGTGTAGGACTTGATTGTGGAGGTCTAGGGTTTAGGACTTCGACGGATTTATGGTGCAGCGGTTCCGGTTGAGGGCTTAGCATGTCGCTTGTACGGTAGCCTTTATAGATTGCCGTTGATAATCTAGGCTTCACAGATGTTCAGAGTGTATACCCCTTTAGCTTGAGGGACTTGCTCTGGGGTGGAGGGGTACAATTACCAATACTATTTTGGGGTTCCTTATGATAATTATAGTATAATGGGCCCCAAAACCCTATTCTAATTATTAAGGCCCCTATATTATAGTACCCCTATGGGTCCCTAGAGATCCCTTATAGTAACCCTTTAATTAAAGGAGCCCCAAAACCCTATTCTAATTATTAGGGCCCTAAATTTAGGCTGAGGCTTTCGCTGCGGTTCTACACCAAGGCCCGAAAAAGGCAGCAGCCTTCGCCAAGTTGGTCTGTGGCATCCTTTCAGGGCAGCAAAGAAAGGCTTAGGGCTTAGGGTTTAGGGGTTTAGGGGTTTAGGGGTTTATAGGGTTTAGGGGTTTAGGGGTTTAGGGATTAGGGGTTTAGGGTTTAGTTTTTGTTTGTTTTTTGAGGGCCCCTTTTCCATCTGCTCGGACATTCCCGTGCTACGGAAATCCCCAACTTGGGCAGGGTTTAGGGTTTATGGTTCAGGCTTCATACGGATGATCGAAGAGGACTCATAGGAAAGGGATGTAGGAGAGGTTGCAAGATGCTTTGCTACTAGGAACTGATGCTCCTGCAAGCAAGGTAGAGCCATTGGGGTAGGTTGGGAGCGTCGCGATCTGGGTAATTATGTTCTCGTACCGTCTGGATGAAGGTTTGAAAGTGCGGTTGTAAAGCAGTGACATAGTAACCATTGCCTGCAGACTTCCACCTGGTAGACCTTCTCATTCGGCAATATCGGGGCCTTATCAACTAGGATACATAGGGTTTGGGGTATTTAATAATATGATAGTATAAATATATCCCGTCTGCTATCAGGGCACAGGGCTTTTAGAAAAACCTAAACCAGGGTTTAGGGTGCCAACCCTTAGATCAAACAGCAACGATCTGGAGTCCTGGGCAACCTTCCCCAAGCTTCTCGATAGCCTGGCGGGGCTGTAAGGGATTCAGAGTTTGCGTTTAGACTCAAGATCTGGTTTGCGATTCAGAGTTCGGGCTTAGGGCGGAGGTTTTAGAGGCTGGGATAAACCTTATTAAACTAAACCATAAACCCATCCTTTCTGGTTGACCTTGGGAAAGGTTTAGTGAGGTGAAACGAGATAGACCCTACCCACAGTGTCCAGAGTTCTTGCTTTCTTGCCGGGCCAGTTCTATGGTTGGCATCCTATAATATAGATCAGGGTGACCAAGAAATGGAACTACAATGGAGGGAATAAGCACAAGAAGCCTTGAGACTGTCCGTGAAGCTCTTATATGGGTGGTTGTCAAAATTATGGTCCCTTTTTGGGTCCCTATTAATTATAATACGGCACCATTATTTGGGGTACCCAAAAAGGGGCCATAATTTTGACAACTACCCATATGAAGCCCTAAACCCAAGGCCTTTAGGCATCTGGCCGGCTGATCTGAGGGCCTTCCCTCAAGCTGTTTCCTTACTCTGTCGGCTTTGAACTTAGGGTGCGGGTTTGGGGTTTAGGCTATCGGCTATAGCATCTTGTTGCTAGGCCTGCCGTGCTGGGTAAATCTCAAACCAACCTAGCCCAACACGGCAGGCCTAGCAACAAGATGCTATAGCCGATAGCCTAAACCCCAAACCCGCAAACCCCAGAAACTCCCAAGCCCTAAACCCGCAACGGGCCTGAAGCTTAGTCCCTAAATCCCTGATCCATCAATGCCTGCCACTCTGAGCCTGTCCAGCCATGCACGCCTCAAGAAACTCGAAGACGCGGAGGATTCTTCGAAAGCAGGGTTCGTTTTCGGATACCTTTTACTACAACTTCCTGTACGTCCTGTACGTTCATGTAGCTTAGAGAGTGTGGATCAGCCAAGTGCGTCCACTGCAACGAGTCGCAACATGTCTCTGCGTTTCGTCGTGACCAGAAGCATGTCAGGACACCCGGGAACGAAAACGCATCATCCCAACTCACAGGCCCAGCAGGGTTTAGGGCATGGGCTTTAGGGTTTAGCGGGTAGGGTTTAGGGCTGTAGGGGTTTGGTTGGGTTTAGGGCCACATGATCCTGGCGAATCCGAAACTAAATTTGGCTCCCAACAGTCATACTTGAAGCAAGGGTTCTCGCACGGCTCCCGTGATGGAGGCGCATTGCCTGGGATTTCATTGTTTAGGGTTTAGGGTTTTGGGTTTTCATGGTTTGTAAGGTGTGGGCAACACCCCAAACACACCCTGAACGATCTTGTCACTACTCTCAGATCGCCCGATACAAGCCTTTGGACATGCCCCTCGTGGTGTGTTGCGGGATGAAAAGAGCACAGATTCAAAACATTGATGCGGGTGCGGCAAGCAGGATGCCGGAGGGACAAAAGCTTGTGGATGGACAGGGCCCGAAACCCCAAAGCCTGAACCCTGACTTCAATCCTTGCTGTGCTCGGGGCGTAGCATATGGTGTTCAAGGGCCTATAGAGTTAACTAACCTTGAGATTAAAGGGGTCTATAAGGGTTACTACCTATAGTCTCCATTGTAGTTCCTTTTTGGGGTTACCTTCTAGGATCCTACTTATATATTTGGTTAAACCAAAAAAAGGAACTACAATGGAGACTATAGGTATAAGGGATCTATAAAGGGTTCTTAAGGGGCCTTAATAGGCCCAGGGTCTCGGGTCTCGGACCATCCCGCGCAACAAAGTAGACGAACCTTCAAACCTCGACCCTCATCTATGAAACCTAAACCCTAAAGACCAACAAACCCTGAATCCTCAAGCCTGAACCGCAAAACAGCACCAACAAGCTCTGAACCCAAAAACCTGAACCATAAAAACTTGAATCCTGAAACCTCCCTATGAGCATTGAACCCCAAAACATGAGCTCCCCGCCTAAACCCTCGATCTCTGGCTTTGTCAGTCAGGGTACCTAGATACCGCTCAGCATCGGGTCAAATACTCCAATACAACTTTGGCGCCTGACTCTCGAAGTAGGGCGGGGCACTTGAAGGTTCACCGGCAGGGGTCAAGCAGGATATGAGTACCTTCATGTAGCCTGTAGTTGTCTTAACTCTATCGTGAAAATACTGAATCCCGTGACCCTTGCAGCAGAGTCCAGTTCTTTGCAGCCTGAGTGCGTGTGCCCTAGGATGAGGATCAGACGCACACCGAATTTCATCGCCTCAGCAGGTGCCGGCATTTTTAAGAGCCTGTTGAGGTGGATTCTAGGTCCTATTCTGGGCTTCATAGCTAAGGTTTTAGATGGTTTTCAAAGATTTACTGTTTGGTTGCTGCTTTTTGAAGGCTCAGTTCGATGACCCGATATCTGATCAAGCTCCCTGTTTTAAAAGGCTTGGGGCTTGGGGTGTAGGGCCGTGTTGGGCTTTAGGGTTTGGGGTTGTAGGGTTCGTGCGTTTCCGATGTTGTGGCGGTTGCGCATTGTTGCCTTATGAGTGGCACTGACTGCACCTGTTCTTGCTATCTATCGTTCCCGACTCCGTGGCGAAGAACAGGCAAAAGAAGACATGCACACCGACAAAACTATGCAGAAACAGGATGGAGATAGAAACGCGCCACAAAGCATACCCTCCCAGGGTGGATGTGCAAGCCTGACGTACAGTAGCGTCTTTGATATTGAGCAGATACTGGGCCCTGGCTGCCATGATCAACGATCGCACGTATAATAAACTTTACATCTTCACGTCGGATCTGAGTCTATGTTTGGATGAACGGCCAAAGGGAGTTAAGGCTTTGGGATTTTACTGGATGAGACAGCGCGTAGGAGATGCAATGATGTTGCTGCTTCTGCTTGGCACAGCAATCCATAGCTCATGGCCACAAGCATCGCGATGCCCATAGTCTCTTGTAGTCGTAATTAATCTTTACAGCTACGTATCATAGCAACCTATGGAATGCGTTTGAAGCTCTAGAGGACTGTGCAAAACCTAAGATGCCTGTATATCTCTTGATTCATCTTATTTCCGATGCACCCTAATATAGTACCCCAAATAGTAGGATCCTTATGATAAGGACCCCAAAATAAATGACCCCCTAATTTTCGGAAACTCTACACCCTTATAGAGCCCTTCAAAGGAACCCCTATAGTAGCCTTCTAGTAACTCTTTAAAGGAACCACTATAGTACCCTTCTTAGTTGCCGAGTTCATAAGCCTTATAGTAGCCCTTTAAAGGAACCCTGTACCTTATGACGACCTTCGGCCTTCGGCCATGGCTCGCTGAATTCCAGGCTGCTCATTATGCTGCCAGCTGCATGGGTACACGTGTTGCCTGCCTGGGCGTTTAGGGTTTAGGGTTTAGAGCTTAGGGTTTAGGGTTTAGGGCTTAGGGTTTGGGGCTTAGGGTATAGGGTTTAGGGGTTTAGGGGTTTAGGGGGGTTTGGGCTTCCGAGGACCTGGGGTATAAAGGGCTTGGAGTTTAAGGGCAAAGGCTCTGCTACGGGGCCCACCTCATGATATACACAATGTATACATGTGGCATGTATCTTTGTCCCTGTTGCCTTGCAAATACAGGCCGGATACAAGATGCAATTCATCAACTGCTTCGACGAACACGAGTCATGTCCTCGCAAAGAACCTATTAACCTGTGTCTTGTGCGACTCACTCACGAACGACGGTCGCAACAGGTAACAAGTTCTGCTCTCCATCCTGACCACGAAAAGGCTCAATTCAGAAAGAAATGGACTGTCGTGGAGTCGTGTGATTGCCATGAACGTTACGTTGCTTGGTGCTGGGACTAGCACCGTTGTTGCAGACTGTTTTTTGCGCAGACCAGTATGCTTGTCATGATCAGTATAGCTACAGGACTACTCTTGCTACAACCTCAGTACAGAGGTTTATGTTGCACCTCTAGCACGAAGAAAACTCAAGCTGCCAAGTCCCAAGAGTGAACCTTCACAGAAACCCATGCTGCGCACCCATCCCTGGAAGTCCAGTCACAGTTCATTCTCTTACTGCGCTCAAACCGAGGTTTCTATGTCAGGGCCAGAAGCAGCAGCCACAACCCAACTTGGAGATCCAAAACAGTCTTGGCGGCATTTCGCATGACGAAAATGTCGCCAGGCTTCATGTCAAAGACGGTATCTACCGGCACCTGTGGGCACGACGTCCACTGTATGAGACTGTATGGTGTCCGGGCCTACTGGCAGACCATATTCTGCCTCAACCACGGACGGGGGCATGCTTTGTGGAATTAGCTAGCTCTACCGCTGCTTCATCTTAAAGATAGCATGTGTTATGGTGAGGGTCGTACTATACAGAAAAATGTAGTCGAAATCAGGAACGACATTTCAGGGCCCAAGCTGTAGATTGCCGTCGTTCCTCTCTCTGCAAAAACACGAGCACGCCTGCCTGAGCGAACAAAATTGCTTGAATTCGGATTATGTTCACAGTCGAAGCGAGACATCGGGTCACCCTCGTACTCGGAGTATTCGCTCCCTGTATCCCCAAACCCTACAAAATAGTAGGTTATGACCCCTTAATTAGAGGGTATAACCCTTAAAACGGTAGATTTTGGGATCCCCAGGTCTGAGCTTGTCTAAACGTTTGGACTACTACTACTACTACTACGACTACTACTACGACTACTACTAGCGTAATGCAACGTAGGACCTGGAGCCGGGAACAATGAGGTACGACGCCGGAGCTGCTGCTTTGGAACTTCCGAACCTGTCCAAAATCGCGCACGCACCTGATAGACCCGAAAGCGCCAAACCAACAGCCCGAAGTTTTCAGACCTCCAGCCCGAAGACACAAAAGTCCGACCAGCGAAAAGCAAACAACCCTATAAATTCCCAAGATCCGAAACCCGAGATCCCCTGAACCCTAAACTAAACCTTAGATCCTATTTCCCCAAACCCTAATCTAAACCCTAGATCATAAAGACCCTAAACCCTAAACTAAACTAAACCTAAGATCCTATTTCCCCAAACCCTAATCTAAACCCTAGATCATAAAGACCCTAAACCCTAAACTAAACTAAACCTAAGATCCTATTTCCCCAAACCCTACTCTTAAACCCTAGATCATAAAGACCCTAAACCCTAAACTAAACCTTAGATCCTATTTCCCCAAACCCTACTCTTAAACCCTAGATCATAAAGACCCTAAACCCTAAACCCACCCACGATTCTCGCATTGGCACTCGGACGTCCGCACATGCCAGAACTGAGCAGAAGGGATTCGCAATGGCGGTCCGGCCAGGCTTCGCCTGTTCACACTTTGGGGTTTAAGGGTTTAGGGTTTAGGGTTTAGGGTTCCCACTTTGGGGTTTAAGGGTTTAGGGGTTTAGGGTTTTAGGATTTAGGGTTTGGGGCTTAGGGTTTTTGGGGTTTTGGGGTTTTGGGGAAAAGTATTGTCTAGTTCATGGTTGGGATAGTATGAAAAAAAGTTCGTATTCCCTAGGAGGTTTAAGCACCCATAAAGATGTAAAATGTTACCAAACTATGACAAAGTTGTAGCATAATCGTAATTGTTATCATAACAGTAGTGAGAATAACAATGATGGTAATGATGGGGATAGAAACTACGAATATTACTAGGTTCCCCAGTAGCCCCTTAATAATAAGGGTACCCTTTTTCCTACTATTCGGTTTTAATAAGGGAACCCAAAAAGAAAAAGGGTAAAAGGGTACTACTGGGGAACCTAGATTAAGAACTTTCAACAGCTCCTGAAAAGGGTTCCTTGAAAGGGATCAAACAAGTTCTCCTACAGGCTGTTTAGGGTTTAGGGTTTAGGGTTTAAGGCCTTAATGCAAGCAGGGATCCCTTTGGGTTTTTTTTTCAAGGTTTGTTGAGTGTTTGGAAGGGAGTGAGTGTAGAGGCCTTCATAATTAGGCTTGGGTTTTGGGGTGTAAGTATGCTACAACTTCATCAACACACTAAGCCAAGACTCCAGATCCCGTCTTGAGCAGAATATGGGAGTTTCCGAAAATAGGGGACCCTAATATAGTACCTTACATAGTAGGATCTTTATTATAAGGAATCCAAAATAAGGTACCCCCTATTGTCGGAAACTCCCATATATGGCATAGGTTTGGGGGCCTGGTCTGAGGCTTTTGGGCTCAAGGTTGCGGCTTTCGTCTTACAGCGTCGGGATGGAAAAAACCTCCTGACACTTACTTCCAGTCTTCCGGGGTCACAGCGGGGTTCTGGGTTGTCGGGTCGTGGTCATAAGAAGACTTGAGCGAACGCCATGCAGGTGCATAAAGGAGACATTAGACTTGCACGTGCCGAGCAAATACAACAAACCTGGGAAGAAGGGGCCTTTATACAAATTCCCGTAAAAGAGGCTTTGATGGGTTTCTGATTGCTTGCTGGGTGTTTCTGATTGCTTTCATGGGATTCTGATTGTTCCCTGGGTGTTTCTGATTGCCCCAGTACCAAGCCTTATAAGCCTCTATGCAACCTTGCATAACATCCCTCAGCAATAGAATGGGTCCTACAACCATAAACCCCACTCCTAAAAACCCTATACCCTAAACTCTAATCCTCAAAACCCTAAACCCTAAGGGAGACGGCCACACTTCCTGAATCCCAACCTGGGTGTTTTCCGACACTCCGGCCTGATCTCCATCATGGCTGCTTAGGGTTTCAGAGGGTTTTGGGGATTCAAGGGATTTAGGGATTCAGGTTTTAAGGGTTTGTGGGTTTTGGGGCTTCAGGGGTTTAAGGATTTTAGGGCTTTAGGGGTTTTGGGCGTAAGGGCTTTACGGCTTTAGGGTTAGGAGTTGGGGGTTTAGGGTTGAAAGGTGCAAGGTCGAAGGGTTTGGAGTTTACCTAGAGGCTCATACCCTACCCCTTTTTTAGGATACCTAGTCTTATGGTTTGTTATCTTAAAAAGTAGGCGCCCTAAAAAGGAGTAGGGCATGAGCCTCTAGGTAGCGTTTGAAGGTTGAGGATTCAAGGGTTTAGGGTTTAAGAGCTCACTGTTTTAGTTGTCGGGGGGCTTCGAAAAAATGTTGGATTTGGGTATGCATTCCAGACTGGCCTCTTCACAAAGCAAGGATCAACCCAAATAATTCGTCAATACTAAACCCCAAACCCTAAACACGAACCCCTAAACCCTGCACCCTTTGCGCACCGGGCGCGTGTATGCTTTCTGGGGGATCGGATACCAACTCGGCAGGTAGGGGGTGTTCATAGCAAAAGATACTCATGTACACTCACAACCAAGGATCAACCAAGCCCGAACCTTCTACACTCGTCATCACGTCGTAGTGTGATCCTACGAACTAATGGCTCACTGCGCAAGGTCAGGCAGCACAACTGTCATCACAATCATGTTAGACCGACCAGCGCCTTGATCTTCTTACTCACGACCGTCATGCAATGCAACAATGAAAGAATTGACCCCCGTATTGACAACCCTGCTGAGATCTGTCATAGTGTCAGCAATGCATTGTGCTGCCAACAAACTATGCGTCACGAGCATTAGTCAGACAAATGAGCGCCCATCTGTAGCTCTGGCACCAAAAAAATCCTAATTCGCCAAAGCCTGC
The DNA here is from genome assembly GCA_003297005.1 of Symbiodinium sp. clade A Y106. Classification (NCBI taxonomy): domain Eukaryota; class Dinophyceae; order Suessiales; family Symbiodiniaceae; genus Symbiodinium; species Symbiodinium sp. clade A. The sequence goes on along the minus strand of BGNK01000132.1, from coordinate 340,227 downwards.
CGCAACCCAAATACTCAACTACCTCCCCGTCCCCGTCCCACAGCTTACACCCAACACGTTAGATCTACACTCGCTCAACGGCTCGCGCTGGTTTCTTAGTATCTACACATACTGAAACGTACCAAAAGCCAAAATCCAGGCCTGAATGGACGCCTCAACATATTATATTGTATTGAACTCCTGCCAAGCAGGCGCAACCCATGAACCCATACTTCTGAAGCTCGCCAAGCGACGACATAGCGCCCGTTGCCGAGTCTCAGTGCTTCGATGGCCTCCTGATTGCTTAGTTTTGACCTTTTGGGCATGCAAGTGATGCATGCATGCAACCATGTAGGCCTGCAAGGATGACAATCTGACGCGCGTATGCACACACATGCAGTAGAATCTTGGGTGTGGTAGGTATCGTAAATGGGATGTGTGCTATCAGGGTGCACATGTGGCAGCTTATGTGCATGCACCATGTTTACACTCATATGAATCTCTCTGTGTGTGTGTGTCTTGCGTCTAATTAAGCTGCCATAGGCACAACCACCGCATCAACACCGTCAAATTGGGCATCCTCACAATCATCGTCATTGTCGCCATCATGGTCATCATCGTCATGACAGTAACCACCAGATAAACAGTGTCCTCCGTGTCGTTGTCGTTGCCGAGATGTTCGCGCCACTGCTGCCATGTACAATAGTATAACGTCAAAGATTCAAGTGTTGTAACAACTGCCCTTAATGCTTCGGCTTAAACCCTAAACCCGGTGAAGGTCAAAGGTTACAGGCACCCCAAACTTTTAAAGTCAACTTCCACATTGCCGAGGGCCATCCCAGACACTGAACTGTAGTAGTTTCTCTTGGATAACCTGTTCTAGGCTTAGGGCCCGAAACGAAAGCAAATTAGGACAACCCAAACAAAGCCATGCCCTGACAAAGGCCGCTTGACCCTATACAACTCTTATTTAGGGTTTAGGGTTTAGGGTTTAGGGTTTTAGGGTTTAGGGTTTAGGGTTTAAGGTTTAGAGCTTTGAAGCAACCAGGGTGACCAATTTCAAAACTTCCCTTCAGGAGCAGGCAGGTCTATAGTGCACCAGAACTCAGGTTTCCAAACACCCTGAACCCCAAAACCCAAAATCCCATTATAATACCAAAATGCTCTGCCCAAACCCGATTACCCTAACCTTAAACTGCCATAACCTCCTTTTTCTTGTGGGCTGTTCTTACAAACCCTATAAACACGGAAAATATAACGGCGCGACCCGACAAACAAGCAGGCTTTTGCTACCTAGTACCCTAATCCCCTGGACCCTATACCCTAATCCCCTAATCCCTAAACCCTAATACCCCCTGTAATGTAGGGGCCTTAATGATTAGAATAGGGTTTTGCGCTCCTCTGTAGTATACTTATAGTTAGGAACCCTAAAAAATACAATATTGGTAATTATTTAGACTTCTGTGGAAACCCCTAAGCCCTAAGCCTAAACCCTTGTAGACCCTGAAAAACCCCTATAAACCCTAAACCCTTCTAGATCCCAAAAAACACTAAAAGCCCTACAAACCCTAAATCCTTATAGAGCCCCTAAAAACACCCAAAACCCTATAAACCCAAACCCTTATAGATCACCCAAAAAACACCAAAAACCCTATAAACCCCAAACCCTTATAGATCACCCAAAAAACACCAAAAACCCTATAAACCCCAAACCCTTATAGATCACCAAAAAACACCAAAAACCCTATAAACCCCAAGCCCTTATAGATCACCCAAAAAACACCAAAAACCCTATAAACCCCAAACCCTTCTAGATCACCCAAAAAACACCAAAAAACCCTATAAACCCCAAACCCTTCTAGATCCCCAAAAACACCAAAAACCCTATAAACCCCAAACCCTTATAGATCACCCAAAAAACACCAAAAACCCTACAAACCCTAAACCCTTATAGATCCCCTAAAAAACACCAAAAACCCTATAAACCCTAAACCCTTATAGATCCNTATAGATCACCCAAAAAACACCAAAAACCCTACAAACCCTAAACCCTTATAGATCCCCTAAAAAACACCAAAAACCCTATAAACCCTAAACCCTTATAGATCCCCTAAAAACACCAAAAGCCCTACAAACCCCAAACCCTTATAGATCCCCTAAAAACACCAAAAACCCCATAAACCCCAAACCCTTATAGATCACCCAAAAAACACCAAAAACCCTACAAACCCTAAACCCTTATAGATCCCCTAAAAAACACCAAAAACCCTATAAACCCTAAACCCTTATAGATCCNTATAGATCACCCAAAAAACACCAAAAACCCTACAAACCCTAAACCCTTATAGATCCCCTAAAAAACACCAAAAACCCTATAAACCCTAAACCCTTATAGATCCCCTAAAAACACCAAAAAACCTATAAACCCTAAACCGTTATAGATCCCCTAAAAACACCAAAAACCCCATAAACCCCAAACCCTTATAGATCACCCAAAAAACACCAAAAGCCCTATAAACCCTAAACCCTGATAGATCCCCTAAAAAAGCACCAAAAAAAAACCCTAAACCCCTATAGATCCCCTAAAAAACACCAAAAACCCTATAAACCCTAAACCCTTATAGATCCCCTAAAAACACCAAAAAACCTATAAACCCTAAACGCTAAGTATTAAGGCCCCTATATTAACGTCGCCTCGATAACAGCGCCNGGGGGGGGGGTTGGGCGTTTTAGGGGGTTTAGGGCGAGGCCTTGAAGCTTTGGGGGCTTTTTGGTGGCTTTTTCGGTGGTTTAGGGCGAGGCCTTGAGGGTTTCGGGGCTTTTGGGGCTTTTTAGGGGTTTAGGGTTTTGGGGGTTTAGGCTTGAATGATATAAGGAGTTTTATGGGTTCGGTGTTTTTTTAGATGTTTAGGGTTTAGGGCTCTTAGTGTGTATAGGGGTTTGGGGTTTTAGGGTTTAGGGGCCTTCGATTGGCGGTTCTTAAGGCTTCTCGAGGGTTTGTATGAGTTCTATAACGGATTGTGTTCCTGGAACTTCAAAGTTTACTAAGGCTCGACCAGGCTAGTGACAAGCCCTTATGTAGGGTTGCCGGTTCTTGAGGATCTGGAATTTGGGTCGCTTAGGGCTTAGGATTTAGGTTTAAGGGTTGAAACTGTAGGGCTTAGCTTTAGGTTTGCCGCTTTTCAGGGGCAAGCCGGTGGTCAAAGCTTAGCAGGTGCTTGGTTAGAGAGTGGCCGTCGGTGGCTCCCATTTTGGAATGTGACACCCCGAGACCATCCACCGCAATCAGAGTTACATTCGGACGGACTTGCAATGTGCTTCGGTTTCAACACGCAAATGCTTCAATGTCCACATGGTCACTTGGCACAGGTGGGCTTTCGAAATCGCACACGTGATTTGTGGTGCTGGGAAATGAAAAATCAAACAATATTCACTATTGTCACTGCTGTCGCTGTGCGATGGTTGACTCTCTCTCTCTCTCTCTCCATCTCCAGATCTTAAACCCTTTGGATATCAGTCTGTCTGTGCCACCGATGCCATGCCCGAAGCACAGAAGATGCTTCCAGCCACTTCGGGTCAGTGGAAAGTGTGAAGGCGCTAAACCCAGCACGACACGCGTTACGACGACGACCACGACGGTTATTGCAGGCAGTTGGGCTTCTGTTGTTGCTGCTGGTGCTGCCACGACGAGGACGGCGACGGCAGCGATGGTGACGAGGACGACGACGACTACCTACATTTATGATGCTGCTGCTGCTAGTACTTCGAGCAAGGATGACAAGCCTTGGGGCCGAAGCAGGAACACCGAGGCCAAAAACAACACACTAACGTATGACTGTATTCATGTAGCTTCCCTGAACCCTAAACTCTAAAATATAACTGCGCCTTCCCCTTCTCCGTCGGCCAAGGCGGCACTGGCCTTGGAGAGCCCCATACCCAGAGATCCCAATACCCCTTAATTAAGGAATATACCTTAAATCATAATATTGCGGCCTCTATAATTTAAGGTATATTCCGTAATTAAGGGGTATTGGGTTCTCATGTGCGTGGGTTGGCTTGGGGTGTCGGATTTAGGGACGTTTAGGGTTTTAGGAGGGCCTCCAGTGCTTAGGAATGTTTCGCCGTGCTCTCGGTTTAGTGACCTGAGTGCCCATGCACCGATATAGCATATACTTACCTACGTCTCTACCTACTTTAAGGCCAAAGTATATATATATATATATATATATATGAGTACGAGGTCCGGGGCTGCGCGAAAAACTTAATCGATGCCCGAAGACGCCAGCTGAAAGCTAGCGGTTTGAGTTTTACTATTCTTAAGTTCCATATTTGTGCTGAATAACAAGAAGCTACAAAAGTCGGCGTTGAAATTGGTGGTGAAAAGGGCAAAAGGGTACCAATCGACACGAGTCAGGCTCCCAAGCCCATGGAGCCAAAGCACCCGTAAAGCCCTCATCACATCGAATGCACCACTCATCTCAAAGTCCTAAAATACCTCGAAGTGGCGTAACCCCACCTTTCCCCCAAGTTCCAGTCTCCAAGTCATAAACTCATGTAACCCTCGGCCCCTCGGCCAATTACCCCCGAGAAACAAAAGCCTAACAACCCAAGAACGCTAAAGCCGCGAACTTCTCAACCCTACACCCTAAAACCGTATCCTATAAATTGCGAAGCCCTAAGCCCTAAGCTACTAAAACTACACCGGAAGCCCTCAACCCTAACCCCTAAATGCCCGAAACCCCCAACCCCAGACACAGGATGACTAAGCCTAAGCCCAAAACTCCCAAAAGCTAAACCCGAACCCCTCGATCCCGACCCCTATATGGGAGTTTCCGAAAATAGGGGACCCAAATCTAGTACCCTAAATCGTAGGATCCTTATTATAAGGGCCCCAAAATGAGGTACCCCTAATTTTCGGAAACTCTAAACCCTTATAGAGCCCTTCAAAGGAACCGGTATAGCAGCCTTATAGTAACCCTTTATAGGAACCCCTATAGTACCCTTATAGTAACCCTTTAAAGGGGAGCCTGACCCCTATATGCCCGAAACCCAGACACCGAATGATGAGCTCATCGCGTGCTAGACTCCTGGAGTTCCTCCTGCATTGGATGCGTCCCCAGAAACTCCACCTGGCACGGTTTAGGGTTTAGGGGCACTTCCGGCTTACCTAGACCCCCAAAAGTAGGTAAAATAATGGCCCAATACCCATAAAAGGCTATTATTCTACATACTTTTGGGGTCCAGGTAGCGGGGCTTTGGGGTTTAATCTAGGGGCCTTATTTTTGGGAATAGGGTTTGGGGCCCACTATACTACAGTTATGATGAGGAATAATGTAGGAACCTGGTAAGAAACCCTTGGGCCTTTATTAGGGTTCTACATATGAATCCTACCTATAGTCTCCATTGTAGTTCCTTTTTGGGGTTACCTTATAGGATCCTAACTAAAATAATGGTTAAACCAAAGAAAGGAACTACAATGGAGACTATAGGTAATATTTTTGGGGTATAGGCCCAGGGTTTCTTAATCAGGCTCTTACATTAGAGCCTCTAGGAGTTGAGGGGTTTAGGGTTCAAAGGGGTTTAGGGTGTTTTTTTGAGGGCTCCAAAAATAAAGGGGTTTAGGGTTTAGGAAGCTTATAGGGGTTTAGGGGTTTCGAATTCAAAGGGGTTTAGAGCTTAGGGCCTGCAGGGGTTTAGGGGTCTAGGGTTCACAGGGGTTCAGGACTTAGGACTCAAAGCCTTGGGGTTCAGGGTGATATGAGTTTCGGGGTTCAGGGTTCTAAGGGGTTTACAGCTTGGGCTTAGGGCCTAGGGTTTAGGAAGTTTAGGACATTGTAGGTGTGCGTCTCCATGCTAAGTAGGGTTTCACATTGGGGCCGTGGACGGCTTTCGGTTTTCAGCTGGGCAAGGTCGCTACATGTTGGGAGAAAAACTTGGAAGCATTCATATACATAATGTTCTAGGGCTTAGTGCAGGGGATTCGGGCTAATACAGATCTCTCAAGGGATCTTCATCCTACTCCTTTAAGTAAGACATCTCAACCCAGAACTACATGAAGAGGCCTAGGGTCTTGGTTCTAGGAGAGTTAGGGAGGTGGTTTCGGGTTTCAGGGCTCAGAGCACAAATTCTTAAATGCTATGAATGGAATTAGACTGCCAGCGGGCTTATACTTTAAGCATCACAGAGGGACCCTGGAGACTAGGCCAGGTTGCTTCACTAAAGCCTAAAATTAAAAGCATAAGCCCTCCAACCCTAAAATCCTAATCGCTATTCTCCGAATATAGGGCATTTAACGATTTCCAATAGGCTTGCGAAACATGTTAATTACACTATAAGACTATGGGAGGCTACACGGGATGCTACTACCAGCTCTATACCCCACACTGAACAGACAAGCCATCCTTCCTCCCTGCTTTGAACCATCCTTCCCCACTCTTCTGCCCAAGGCTTCCCTTTACTCCCCCCGGGTCCCTAAACCCTAAACCCTAATTAAACCCTAAACACCTGAACCCGTAAACCCTAAACCGACTGCTCCAGGGCGCAGACGTCCAACCTTGTGGAGCTGTCAATGCTAGAATGGAAGCAGTGTCTGAAGAAGCCGCCCACCCTGCAGCGGCCCGAACGATGAACTCGAGGGCGAAGCAACGCAAGAGGTGCATGGCAGCCCCCACATCCTTAGCATCCGTGCGCACGTCAACGGCTCTTACGGCCAGCGCCAGCATGACGGGCCCAAGTAGGAGCGCAAATCTGCGCTTGGGTGCTGCTGCTTTCCGGAGTTGCCCACGGTTTCAAGCAAGGGACTGACGGGCTGTGTCGATCTGGAGGGTGTATCTTCTAGGGTTTATGGTTTAAGGCTTTAGGGCTTAGGGGTTTAGGGGTTTAGAGATTCAGAAAGCCATGGGCACGAACAGCATAATTAGACCCTAGACAGCATCGTTGTGAAGACAAGCTAATCAGGAGCCAAGACTTCCCTTCCAAAAACCCGCGACAAAAAAAAAAACAACCTTGCAAGACAATTAAGAAACATCCGCAAGTCTCTCGGACTCTGAGCTTTCTTAGTTTTCTAGCCTTACAAAGGGCAAAGCTGCAAAGCTCTAGGCTTTTCGGAGAGCACCGCAACTTCGTCTTTGAAGGAGCAGATCGCGACTCGAATCCTGGCCTTGCCGGAGGCTTCGTCGAAAATGGCCGCCTTCTTTCGTTCGTGGTGTTAGGGATTTAGGGCTTTAGGTTTTTAGGGTTTGGGGGTTTTAGGGTTTTTATAGGGTCTATAGGGTTTAGGGATGCTTCTTTGCGAAGGAGGCGCTTGAGGAGTTTGGGGTATCGGATCTGGGGTGTAGGATCCCGGGATTTGGATGTTGCTGGTGTTTGGTTGGATCTAACGAGTCAACGATGTGACCGGAAGCATCGGAGATCCGGCGTCAGCATTGCAATTACTCGGTGATGTGGCAATACGACAGACACATGCAGTTGTAAAAGACTGCATGCAAAAAAGTATGATATAAGTACAGGAGCATATATTGTGAATAAAGTTGTGACAACATGTGCAAGCATATATATATATATATATGTATATGTGGAAATGGATGCATAAAAATGTGCATGTATGTCTGTATACATGTGCTATACCTACATACATACATACATACATACATACATACATACATGCGTACGTACGTACGTACATACATGACATGCATACATACAGACAGACGTACGTACATACGTGCATGCATGCAGAGAGGCAGACAGACAGGCAGAGAGACGGACAAAAAGACATGCACTGCACAGCATTGCATTGCATCACGTTACAGTGGCGGCATTGCGTTGTATTACATTGCGCTCCTTCACATCACACTACATTGAGATACAGTGCACTATATTGCAACACAAGGCAACACAACCCAGCACATCACCGCACCACCAGCACGGACTACACAACACAACATAACACGACACGACACAACACAATACAACACCACACAACACAAGACAATACCAGACAAGACAACACAAGACAAGACAACACAAGACAAGACACGATATGATAAGAGCGCATAATATTAATAAATACACAAATATGTGTGCCCTAACACCGAGACACTCAACTCTAGCAAAGCCTTGGCTTAAACCCACATGGTCTTATTCCTAGTGTGCGTTTGCTTAAAATAGTTACAATTATAGCAATAAGAAGTATAACAGTATAACAGTTACAACAAGATTAACGATAACATTCGTAATAAACGTAATAAAAGAAAAAACCCGCTCACACTGCTGCGGCCTGTAGCTCGACTTGGCCGCTCCGAACGTTCCTTGGACCGTGCTGCTTTCGGGCTCACAAATAGAATTTAGGGTTTAGGGTTTAGGGGTTAGGGTTTAGGGATTAGGGTCTAGGGAGTTGAGGGTTTAGGGTTTAGGGGTTTAGGCTCAAGGCATGGGGTAGTTGAGCCAGGTTGGCCCTTAGAAGCCTCTGACAATCTTCGTGTATAGGATCCTCTTAGACTCGGCGAAGGAGGGCAGAAACTGTCCCAATGGCCTACTAGCATTTGAAGCCCTAAACCCCAACCCCTTTCGGCCTAAATCTTATAGATTCCTGGGTATCTCCTCGAAGGGGTCTGGAATTTCCGGAGGGAAGCTTTGGGTCTGCTCCAGAAACTCAACTTTAGGTGTTCCTGGTCCAGGAGATGTTGCATGTACTTCCAGATCGCGAGGATTTTCCTTCGACAGCCTCTTCAACTAGTTTAGGGTTTAGGGTTTAGGGGTTTAGGGGTTAGGGTTTAGGGCCTATGAAACTTCTTGGCAGTTGCAGACCGCCTTTATGATTGAGGACCCGGGATCTGTAAACTATGCAACTCTAATGGGAACTAATTTCGGCGCCCGAAGAAGGTTTCGGGATATGCTGTAGTATAGTTATTACGGGAGTCAAAGGCTTAAGGATATGTTGCAGTATACTTATAGAGGGAGTCCACGGTTTGGGGATATTTTGTAGTAGAGTTGTTATACAAGGAGTCTAAGGAGATACGATTCGTATTACGCGAAGACCTCTGAGTTTAATTTACTTCCAGCGGATTTGGGAAGTGCTGGCATGCCACGTTCCGGCTTCCTGCTGCTTGAATGAGGATCCAATGGCCTCTGCGTTCTTCAACTCTTGCTTCCCTGATGCCTGCACCGACAGTATGGATCTTCAGCTGCTTGAAGCGAAAATGCACCTCTCGTGCCTCCTGCATGAAAGAGCGCTGGTTGATCTGCTCCAGCTGGTGCTACGCCAAGATTTGCTTTTATCACCGGCTTTACCTTCCGCGTCCTTAATTAGGGGTTTACACACTAGAAAGCTAGACAGGATTCGCTCCGAATGCCGTTCGGGTGGGTGGAGCTTCTCAATTGAAGCCACGCCAAGCCGGACACGTTTCTTGGAGTCTCAGGGGATTTGATACCTTAAGCGGCGGTTGTCCTGCTGATATCTGAGTCATACCCTAAACCCTAAACCCCTAAACCCTAAACCCTAACTGTCGTAACTTGCTTAAGAGGTCGAGCGCCCCGGCGGCCCCGGCAAGCTAGAGAATGTCTCGGCACAAGACCTCTGGGCCCCACGAGACATTCCACACCCCTCCATCCCAATGTCCCCAGAACTTCAGACCCGAAACTGGCCCGAACCTTGTCCTTGCGCCCAACCTTCAGTATTCCTGGGTCCACTGCACATGTGAGCCCTCATATCTTCGATTCCTTGATCCTGAACACCAAACCCCAAAACCCTTTACCCTGAACCCTAAACCCTGACGCCAAACTCGAGTATGAGACGAGTCACTGCCGAATCGTCTCGCTGAACCGCAAGAGTAGCTCTAGCGTCTGAAAAACGTTGACCTGGCAGGATTTGTGAGTTGCCGAAAATAGGGGATCCTTTTTAGAAGGACCCCAAAATACGGTACCCCTAATTTGCGGAAACTCCCATGTAGGGTTTCGGGATGGTGTTGAACTCTCTGGTGTTTGAAGGAACGCTTTCGGGTTAGGGTTTACAGGGTTTTTTTAGGGTTGGTTTCGAAAGGGGTTGATAGGTTAAGACTTACTCGCTGAACCCGAAACCTAACACACGACAACCTTCAGCCCTACAATCCCTACACGCACACACACACACACACAACTTTAACATGAAACCCAGAAGCCCCAACCCGACACCCTAAACCCTAATGTAGAGGCCTTAACAAATAGAATAGGGCTTCGGCGCCCATTATACTGTACTTCTAATAATTATAAGGAAGCTCCAAAAAATAGTATAGGTAATCCCTTCCCCGTAATATTAAAGCCCCCCCTAATATTAAAACTCCCGGCCCCCGGGATTTCGCGGTTTCGGGCCCCACATTCAATTTAAAGGGGGCAACATTAGGGGGGGCCTAGAT